>JAWNNL010000237.1:0-160511 GCA_035045005.1 Liodrosophila aerea
ATAAAAAATCTAACACAAACTTGATCTGCTTGCACTATAGGGGCATCCTACAGTCAAATATGATGTATCTAGCTGTTACAGTTTACGAGATCTAGGTGTTCAGAGATCGGACAGACAAACGGACATGGCTCCCTATGATTCAGCTCGTCATCCTGATCAAGAATATATATACTGCCACGCACGCCTCCTTCCGCGAGTTACATACATTTCTGAGTTGCACAATCTTAATAGACCCTTTTGTACTTTTTTAAAGTACAGGGTCTAAACAGTGCTGTTGGGTTATGTCCCACTACTAGAGATATCAATAGTATTAGTATTATTTCATTTGCTCCACAGTTTGACAGGGATGGCAAATTGGAATTCAATGGCTCACCAATTTTACTTGATGCTACCGTGTCCCAGGGTGAGAAATTGCTCTAGAACTTGAAAGTGTTTTAGATGAACTCAACGTATTAAATTTTCGGCATAATTTTTTGAAATTCCTCTGCATCTGCAATCGGTATTATGAGTTCTCCGCAATTGTAAAATAGTAAAATTGGAGTATTATTTACTATAAACTGCCTTTATTAAATCTATGTTATATGTATATAAATATTTTTGTCCTGATAAAAGGCTGACTGACAGATGTAGTGCTACCAACGCATAGCCCAAGTGCACACTATGGACTTTGCGAAATTCCTCGTCAAGTACTATATTGATAAGAGTTTCAAGTCACACGTAATTAATGTTTTCTTTTATGATAAAAACAAATTTTTTTTTGTTCTAAGTGATTTTGTTTAACGATACCAATTATATTATTGATATGGTAAAATTTACATTTTAATATGAATTTCATTATGTTGAGTTGCTAAAATGTGTTGCATACTTTCCGCCATGCCTGAAATTGCATTCCAAGATCAGCCCAAAAGGCTGCAACACTTTTTTTAATGCTGTCATGCTGTTGACTTTGCAAAATGCGAATTAAAATAGTGAAAAGTTGAAATTGTTACCAAGTGGTTAGTTCTAAAACATAAAACCATTTTATTAGACCCTGTACTTTAAAAAAGTTCCAAAAGGGTACATTAGGTTGTGCAAATGACATTTGTGTGTAACAGGCAGAAGGAGGTGTGGCAGACCCCATAAAGTATATATATTCTTGATCAGGACGACGAGCTGAGTCGATATAGCCATGTCCGGTCTGCTGTCCGTATGAACACCGAGATCTCAGAAACTGTTCAAGCTAGAGACTTAATTTTTTTTTGTTTGGTTCGTGTATTACATAGGCAGGCCAAGTTTATGTTTTTAATTTGATATCTCATCCCCCTCCCTCAAATTTACAAAAATGTTCTTAGTATATACACTTTTTGAGCTCACTCGATTCCACGATCTGCACGATTAAAGCTTTAGATGCTTTGCATGTTTGGTGCGAGTTGCAGCCCAATCCGATCGAGAGACGCCAAATAAAGCAAGGTTTCAGTACCGGGCGAGTTGGGTGGGGGAGGGGGGAAGCCATAGTGTACGCGGCTACTAGGGCGTATGCGTGATTTTTGATTGTGAGTTTGAATTTCTGTATGAGTATTGGTTATTGTTTGTATTTGCGTGTATATTTATATGTATAAGTGTATGTGTGTGTGTGTATAAGTGCATGTGTATGTGTATGTGAGTATGTTCATATATGCTGCTGCTATTATAGACTCCCAAATCAAACTGCCCAGGGTCACCTACTGTCGGTTGCGTCCGACTGTAGCTTTGCGTCCGACTGTAGCTTTCCCTACTTTTTTTAATTTATTTAATGTAATTTAAGGTAAATTAAGAAATACAAATTATATAGTTGTTATAACTGAATGGAGTTCGACTTATTCTTTTTGACATACATATGTACACATAATAACGATTGTATTCAATTACATTTTATATTTTTCAATTGCATAAACAAAAATATTCCAAGCACTAAAAAAAATGCAATCGTATTTGAACAATCTTATTTTAGCAAAAACAAAATTTTTCTGCTTTAAAAAAAAGATTTTAATGAGCTCTTTTATTGAAAATCAATTAAAAGTTGCGATAACGAGAGCACGTCATTGGAAAATCTTAGTAAACTCTGCAAAATGTAATTCTCCAAATTTTGGAATTCCAGTGAATAGCTTTTAGAGGAACTTTCAAATGTTACGTAAATTATAAAGATCAATTATCCAAGTCCCTACTGCTGCCCGAGTTCTGTTCAGTGACAGTGGGACTATCGAGTTTGTCGGGTCGTTTCATTTCGTTTATTGGTAACAATTTTTGCAACCTTAAAAATCAATAATAATATTAAAAAGTAAAGTAATTATAAGAGCCTAGACTGAAGTGCTTAGAAGTAATAACATAATTAATATATATTAGGCTATAATCTATCATTTCTATTTAGATCAAGGATAAGGGAAGATTATATTTACTTCAAATGGAGTTAATGGAATTTTCAAAGGATATTAAGTGAGAAGGGGAATTACACATAAGTTGAGCAAGTAACACGAAGATCACCGTATTGTGAATAACATCAATTACAAATTGTTGGAAGTATAGGCTGTATTAAGGAATTCAATATTTGTACTTAATATGACAATAGTTCTTTTTACACGATAAGACATGCTATGGCATCCCATTCCCTTCTGGAGATGAATGATATAAGCGAAAAATATGAATAGCAGCAATACTCGTACTTAGTAATAGTAATATTTCACTTCGTAATGGCAACTTTAAAATGTCCCCCTCTACATCTACGCCTCTGAACAGATATCGTATTATTTTTAAAGGCAGACTAATGATCAGCGTATGCAAATACACGGACGCAAGTAGAAAATTGAACTCACGTGTTAAACTACCGATAGCAACAAGTTAATAGCAGAAAATGGAATGGAAAGCGAGAGGAAAGCAAATGCTCAGCAGTACATACATACAGTCCCACTTATATTTAGTGTGCAGAGTGTTTATTTGTATATATGTTAAATATATGTAAGTAGTACACATGGCAGATATGATTAATGTGCCAGCACATGTGCCGAGATGTTTTATGCCAGCGGTTTCTGTGATTTACAGTGGGCGAAATGAAAGACATGCCACTGTTATCGTATCAAATTATTGATATTTGAATACATATTAACATACATATGTTCCACAACACTTTTGGCCACATATTTGCCATATGAGTTGCATTCGTTTAAAGAGAATAAATTTACTCGTGCCAAACTTGTTTAGCGCAGTCAACTTATTGCCTCTTAAATACCAATATATAAATAAGTATGTATATACATATGTATGTGTATTTATATACAGTAGTACTAGTGCCATTTGCGTGGGAACATCACGTTCTGTTTGAACAACTGTTCATTTCACACGTGTGTGCTTCACATTATATAGTTTTAGTCAATTTTAGTAAATAAGTGACACACATAATTTACTATATAAGTAGCATTTGTTGCCGAGGGATCTGTCATTTTTTATAAACCTACTGGCCAGATGAACTGACACCGCACTCTACAGATTGGCACGATGATAAGGCCTGGTGTTGTACAAGTACAAGCACTTGCGTCAAAAAAATAAAATATATTGCGAAAAAACAAAGAGATAATCAGTGATGGTGAGTGATTAAAGTATTTAGGCGCGTATCTACAAATAAATACAATAGCCTTATTAAAATCACTATCTGCGCCAGCACCTAAAAAAAATCCCGTGGATAGAAAATTCTAGTAGAGCAGGCCGCTCTAGAAAAGTCTTGGCGATTGGTTTGTGTTGATAGGCTGCCTGCTACGACACTCTGCTCAAGATTTATAGCAGAAAAATGTATAATGGGATTGTGATGAATCAAAATTAGTACGGCTATAATACAGCTGACTGCTAGGTCACTCCTGCTATGTCATTAATACAACAGCAAAATCGTATTGATATTGTATTGACTTCTGCTAAATATGCATGCTGATTGCTACGACACTCTTCTCAACATTTCTTTAAAATGGTGTGATGAAATGAGCCAGGGGTAATAATGCGATATTATTTATCTCATAGATAAGACAATAATAGATAATAATAAAACATAAAAATATTTTAATTTAGAAAGAAGGTTATGTGACAGACTTTGCAAGCAACCAAAGCTGAGTGCTATATCACTTGCCTACAGATTTTACAGACTATGACTCCAAGAACCTATGTATATCCATTCGATAAGTTAGGGCAAATGTAAGTAGGGTATTAATTACACATTAATCATAATAAATAAAAGAAATGTAATATATTAAAGCAATGTAAGCACATATAGATAAATGTGTGGAAATCTATTTGCACTAAACTCCAATAGTTATAAAAGTCTACTCTATTTACAATATATCTGAGCTTTAAGTTTGTATCTAAATTTATATACAACTTGTCATGTGCATAACTGGATTTTGGCATTTTGACTGTCCCAAACCTAAGGCAACTTTGTAGGCGCTTAACACAAACTCAACAGACCTTTAACTGCCTTATACGTACCGGCAGAAGTATCAACCGACGACACTGAAAGAGGCACAGTCATCACCACCACAAGCATAGCCAAAACCACGAGCTGCTCGTAATCGCATTCGTATCGTAATCACTCGTACTCTGTGAGACAAGTAGTACGAGTATTTTGGTTATAGCCGCAGCTCGACGACGTTTTGGGGCCAGTGTGTTAGCGGATTGTGTACAGGTAAATACGAGCTCTGCGAATATCTGTGAATTGCCGAATTGTGATTTGTGACTCGAGTGGAGTGCCGTAAACAAAAACTACTAATCAGCATATGACGTGCAATTTTCAATTAGTAATTTAGTCAGACACAAAGGTACAACTATTATCCATCAATTAGTATGCATGCTTGACTGCAGATCAATTTTAGAGTTAGTTAGTTGGAGTGAGTAAGACTCTGACTAGTGTTGCCCATTCATTCATTTGTTCGACTCTATAGGTAAACAACAGTTAATTGCGATCTATTATGCTGCATAACAATAGCTCTGCATCTGTATCTGTATCTACATACGTGTTTCTATCAGACCCTAACAAATCATCTAATGAAAAAACCTGAACATAGTATAGACCGCAAGTACACGAGGCCGATAAGATTTAGCAGCTATTATAAACTCGAATATTGATTTGCAACAGAATTTGCTGTATCTATTGATAAGTTATTATTTATTAATGAAGCATCGATAAGGGCTTGATTAAATTTCTACTCAGAAACACGTATTAATCAGAGATATTAATGATAACGATTATAGCGAAATTATCCAAATTATTACTCGTTATGCTGACCTTCACAAACTGAGTTCGTTTACTCTTTCCACATATTTGTTTATCATTTTATTTCACTTCTGATCAAGCAAATCTCTTACTTAACACCTTTCCAGCTCGAGTATGACTTATCAACTGGTTATCATCTCATTTGCCCTGCTATGGGGTCCGCTCCTAATGGCCTCAGCAAGTCCCCTTGTTCTCCAAGCTGCTGTGGACAACCGGGCTGTCGTTGTGCCCCGGGCTGTGGCCACGGAATTGATAATTTCCACAATAATGATATGCATGCGAGATTCGATCAGACGAATGCGAACAGCGGCACTTGCACCCCGGATGATGCCAAGGCGGACAAATGCTACGGCGGAATGGCACGTGTTGCCTACGAGTGAGTGACTTCCATGTCTAATGAGTTGCATAAAATGTTGAAATCACTTTTTACGGTTTTAGAGTACGCAAACATCGCGATGAAGCCAAGAATGGAGCAACACCTGTACTGTATCTAAATGCGGGTGAATGCACACTGGCACCGCCTGGTTTACGGTCTTTAAAGATAACATTACCAGCGCTTTTCTCAATAAACTACAACCAGATGCTATGGTAAGTTCGCACACACCAGCTTATCGCCTGCACTAGAGTTATAAAAGAGGGTATTCAATGGTAAAACAATGATTTTTATACCCTTCAAATGGGTAAAAATATAGGGTTTATAACTTTGTGTAAATGTATGTAATTTGGCAGAAACTGTGTGTATTTTTGATTAGAATAACGAGCTGAGTCGATCTAGCCATGTCTGTCTGTCTGTCTGTCAGTATGAACGCCACGATCCTGGTAACTATTAAAGCTAGAGACACTGAATTTGCAACATTGGTAGGTGTATGCAATACGTAGATAAAGTTTATTTCAAATCTTGAATGCCACGCCTCCTACTGCCCACAAATCATTAAAAATATATAACAAGCAAAATTTTAAACATAGAAATTTGGAATTGGGTATAGATATTCTTTATTTCCGTAGTCTGTAGTAGTAATCTATCCTGAAAATTAAATTAAGTTTGGTTAATAAATACAAAAGTTATTAAATGAATAATTTTGCTGCTCGCACACCAAAGGAAGAAGAAGCATCGTAGGCGTACAGAATTTGTAACTATATTAGTGTGTGTGTGTATGCATGTTTATAGCAAAATTATGTTTGTTAATTATATATATATATATGTTACTTACGATTTCCTTTATGCTTTACAGTCCCTTGGCAATCACGAGTTTGACAAGAATGTTGAAGGTCTGATTCCCTTCCTCAAGGCCGTCGAATTCCCCGTATTAGCTTGCAATTTGGATCTATCGAAAGAACCAGACTTGGCAGCCACCAATAAAGTGTCAAATTCCACAGTTATCGAGGTGAACGGAGCTAAAATCGGCATTATTGGTTACCTCACACCGGATACCAAGGAGTTGTCTATGCAAAACGACGTGATATACCATGAGGAAATTGTATCCATCAAGTAAGTGAAATGTTATTAAGATCGCATTAATAATACTTCATTATTTGTTTTTTGCCATTGCAGTGAAGAAGCTGAGAGGTTAAAGGCGCGAGGCATCAATATTATCATTGCTCTGGGTCATTCGGGCTATCA
Organism: Liodrosophila aerea; assembly: GCA_035045005.1. NCBI lineage: Eukaryota > Metazoa > Arthropoda > Insecta > Diptera > Drosophilidae > Liodrosophila > Liodrosophila aerea. The sequence continues at coordinate 6,888 of JAWNNL010000237.1, forward strand.
GAAAGATCAGGAAATAGCCAAGGACTGTCCAGAGGTTGACATTGTCATCGGTGGACATTCGCACACCTATCTGGATGCAAACAAGCCCATCGCTGACAAGGACGATGCCAGCCCCGAAGCTGTACGTGGACCCTATCCCACCACTGTGGTGCAGGCCAGTGGCAAGAAGGTGCCAGTGGTGCAGGCCTATGCTTATACAAAATATTTAGGAAAACTGCATGTGCAGGTGAGATTTAACCCGCTCTGTCTGCAAAGAACCTCCCTAACATCCTATTTTATAGTTCGATGCGGAGGGAAATTTAATCGAATTCGACGGAGAGCCAATTCTGTTGAATGCAACGATTGCACAGGATGAGGAAATTCTGGAGTTACTGGAAGTCTATCGTGCCAATATTACGCGTCTGGAACAGCTGATTGTGGGCTACACCAAGGTAAACCTAGAGGGTGGCGGCATCTGTCGCATGCGAGAATGCAATCTAGGCAATCTGATTGCCGATTCCATGGTGCACGCACGTGTCTTGGAGGACAAGGCTGGCGCCTACTGGACGGATGCACCGATTGCTCTCATGCAGGGTGGAGGTAAGTGAGAGACTGTGAAAGTTAGCAACTTATCACATGGGAGAAATCTTTATTGCAGGTATACGCAGTTCCATTGATAAGAATGTAAATGGTTCCATCACTGGCAGCGATGTGCTCACCGTGCTTCCCTTCGAGAATAATCTCTATGTCACACGCATCTCGGGCAAAACATTGCTGAAGGCACTGGAGCATTCGGCATCCGTGAGAGGAACGGACTCAAGCGGTGGTTTCCTGCAGTTTGCGGGAATGCGCCTGGAGTACAACTACGACTTGGAAGAGGGACACCGTGTTGTCTCCGCTCTTGTGCGATGTGCCGAGTGTGAAGTGCCCGCCTACAGCCTGCTAAATGAAACGGCACTGTACAAGGTAGTCGTGTCAGAGTTTCTGCTTAACGGAGGCGATGGCTACAACCTGACCGAGGAGCACGAACCCTTCTCGGAGCTCATGCTGAAAAACGATCAGCTGGCCTTCTATCAGTATCTGGAGGCACGTCACTACGTCTATCCCGAGAACGAGGGGCGCATTGTCGATCCGAGGACCCTCAGATGGTGCGGGCAGCATAGTGGCCTCCCTAGCTCTCATCCTGTGCTCCTCCGTGCTAGCACGGCTATTTAACTAGTTTTGTGATCAGCAGTTCATTTGTAGTAAAGTTCCACTGAGATAATTTCTTAAGCCACAGCACAGGGTATATATGTAATTCCATTTTGTATATCTAAATATAAACACAAGTGTAAAATCGTCTATCTATTTGTAGCCTTAGTCGAGTTGTGACAATTATTTCGTTTACACAATACAACTTATTGTGATAAGTACACAGTCAGCAAACCTCTAGAGAAACGCAAATTTACTAATAGTATTAACAGATTAATAAACAACTGTATTACAGGGAAATGAATAAATGTTTTACGAACACAGGCGTTGGATAACATTCCATGACTTATCGTGTTAAACAGTGCATGAACATTTGTAAATAAACCTGTGAGCTCCAAATAAAATTCCTTTTCACAGAAACTTTAGCTCCGTTTTTATATAACGTTATCATAAATTTGGATGTTTTTAACCATTAATCAAAAATAACATAGGGGTGCAAATAAAATTCCACGTTGGATGTTTTCAACTGATTTCTATGTATTTAAGTGTTCTGAAAATTATAAACTTCTCAAAAAATTCTAGGATGTCAGGTTATTTTACAAAGCGTATAATTTAAAATAAAAAAAAACCCGGAAAGCTATAGTCGGATGCAAGCGACAGTAGGAGACCCTGTTCTTTCCTTTGCAGCAGCATATGCATACACATAAACATATACACGCCAAAGAAACTCTCACACTTGCACATACACTTACGTATATATGTACATTAAGTGCATGCTAGCTGTACCCCTTGCCTAGTACAGGAAGATCTAGATCTAGGTGTTTATACAGACGGACAGACGGACATGGCTAAATCAGCTCAGCTCATAATTTTTAGGTTAATTTGAACTCGTAATTAATTGGAAACAATTTTATTTCGGTCTGTATTCGCACTATCATTACTTTATAACTGAATAATGATATGTGAGAGCAAAATTAACAAACATATGGCTCATCTTGTACCCAGAGCATGTGCTACCACTTCAAAGAGAACTTCCAGATGCTTTCTTCATTCGTAAATGTACCAAAAGACTATCACTGGAAAAAGAGATGTGTTTAGTGCTCTGGAGTCAATGTACTTTTGATTAAAAAAAGTTTAATTAATTACGTAATAATAAATAAAAAAAAACACATTTTTTTAATATTTATTTCGCGAGCCGTTCTATAACACTCAAGAACACTGGAGTTACTCAAAAAAAAAACCCAAACAGCTCTCATTTCTATTTTTGCAGGTTTGTGAAATCAAAGTCTGGAAAATGTCATAATTTAAAAATGAAACTTTTATCAGGCAAAAAAATGTAAGCAAAAAAAAAAAGCAAAATAACTTTGAATAATTTCTGAATGTTTCAAGAACACCCCACTCTCCCCCTTGCACATTCCTTCAATAATAATCAAAGCCTGATATGGTCACTTTTCGTTGATTTTCGAATGAATCACTTTTTCTCAAATAAAATCAAATTAAAGTGCGATAGCCTGCACTTGAAATATTATGCATAACATAACAAATTTGGAATAAATGAGAATTATGCTGCAAATAGATTAATTGAAGCCGCATCTACACTAAAAATTTAAATTAAAATACCAAGTCTATGTATTTACCAAGATTTCAGACTTTCAATTTGTTCCCGCAAAGTAAACTAAAAAACGAATTTCTGTAAAATTAGTTCTTTGAAGTTTACAATATATTTCGGAAAGGGTTTGGTTGAGCATGAGGAGGAAGAATCAGAAAAAGAACCTTCAACTGCTGGATGATGTCATGCCGTAGAGATGTATTTGTACTACTGATATGTCGAATAAAGCGGATGTATGTACAAATATATCACACTTAGTTTTCCTTATAAAATTGGATTTTTAAAATCAATTTCTTATATGGCTTATGACGACTGTGGGTTATAACGTCAAGAGTTCGCTGGTCCCTTGAGTGTCGTTATAAACGACTGCAACAATTTTGATAAGCGAAATATCGCTGGGGAATATCGCATAGGGTTTAAATCGCTGCTGCTGCCCGATTTCTGCTCAGTAACTGTAAGGCTGTAGAGGTCGTCGGTCGTTTCGCACCGGTTGATCTTTAGAAGACTCTTGTGAAATCCTTTTCACAGCTCAAGTTGCATAATTGCAGGAAAAATTAGTAACTTAATTTACTGTGTACGTTTAAGTTGGTGCTACCTGTTGGTCCTGTTGGTCTTCGACAAACGAATATATACCGTTTTTACAATCAGTTAGTAGCTGTTACCCAACAAGAATGAATAAATCAGAAAAAAATAACGTGTGGAAATACCAAAAAAAATTCTTATAATACCAAAATATCCTGTCCGAAACATTGTTTACTGAGTAATACTTTCCTATTAACATCTTTTATATTCAGCTTGAACATGATTCAATGGATAACTTTAGCCCTCGCATTACTGCATATGCAGCACACAAGTGCCAATCCCGTCCAGACGTCTGATGTAGCCACCGAGTTTATTATTCTACACAATAATGATATGCACGGCAGATTTGAACAGGTGAATGGAGCCGGTGACCCTTGTCTTCCCGAGGATGCCAGCATGAACAAATGCTTTGGAGGCTTCGCTCGCGTGGCCACCGAGTAAGTAGTAGAATTGGGATACATCGAACTATTGTTAGTATCGATAGTATTGTACATTTGCAGAAATCTAAATAGCATCTAAACCCATAATATAATTTCAGAGTTAAGAAACATCGTGCTGAGGCTAAAAATGGAAGCACTTCAGTAATTTATCTAAACGCTGGAGATACATATTTTGGCGGACGGTTGTTTCCATTCTTTAAGCATAAAATAGCCAGTGATTTACTCAATATACTGGAGCCCAATGCAATTGTGAGTAGAAGATCAAATATCACTTAATTGTGTACTGAATTGACTTTTCATTCTAGTCGCTAGGCAACCATGAGTTTGATAACAAAGTAAAGGGTTTAGTGCCTTTTCTGAGTGCCGTACAATTCCCTGTGGTGGCTTGTAATCTGGATCTTGCCGGAGAATCCACATTGACTACCACTAAACTAGTGAATTCCACTATAATTGAGGTAAATGGTACCAAAATTGGTATCATCGGCTACGTTACGCCGGAGACGTCAGCCAAGATCTCGGAAACCAAAGTGAAGTTCAAAGAAGAGGTCAAATCCATCAAGTAAGAGAAAAATCTGAACAAATTTGAATCTATGCTAAAATATTTTAATTCTAGTGATGAGGCAAAAGAGCTCAGAAAGCAGGGTATTAAAATAATCATTGCATTGGGACATTCTGGCTACCTCAAGGATCAGGAGATTGCGAAAAAGTGTCCGGAGGTAGACATAGTGATTGGAGCACACACTCATACCTTCCTATACAATGGATCACAGCCCAGCACTGAGAAAATAGAAGGGTCGTATCCAACTGTGGTGAAACAGGAGAATGGTAAACAAGTGCCCGTGGTTCAGGCCTATGCCTATACGAAATATTTGGGCAAATTACATGTAAAGGTGAGCTTTCCATGTTAGAGTAAATTATTGAAAAGACTTTACAGGGGAAAGAGTTAATCAGTGAAAGAGTCAAAAAATCTAATCAAGAATTCATAAAGTTGTCTTAAGAATCTTATGATTTGAAGTAAAGTGTTATGGCCCGACTTTAACTATAAGTCGGTTGTGTTCATCTCTTTGATATAGCCAATAATATTAGTATTTCACTTGCTCCCCAGTTTGACAAGGATGGCAATTTAACGGAATTCAATGGCTCACCAATTTTACTTGATGCTACCGTGCCTCAGGATGAGGACATGCTGCAACACTTGGAAGAGTATCAGAACAAGGCAAAAGTACTGAATGTGGTGGTGGGACACACCAAGGCGCAGCTTGATGGACGTAGGGATGTTTGTCGCTACACAGAATGCAATTTGGGAAATCTTATAGCTGATGCTATGGTCTATAGTCGCATAGAAGATCATGGTGGCGAATACTGGACTGATGCAGCGATTGCTTTAGTGAATGCCGGAGGTTGGTATCTTAATAACTGCAATTCATATAATTTTAATAATATTCTACTTAATTCTCAAGCTATACGCCCGGAGGGACAATTGAAAGGCAACATTACATTCGGTGATCTTGTAACGATTTTGTCGTATAACAATTCTCTGTGTTTATCGAAAATTAAGGGCAGGACTCTATGGAATGCCCTCGAGCACTCGGTTGCTGTGCTCGATGACAGTCCAAAATTTCTACAGGTTTCCGGCTTACATATTGTCTACAATATGGATATGCCAAAGGGAAAGCGTGTTGTTTCCGTAGAAGTTCTTTGCGCCAACTGCTTAGTACCCTCGTATAGCCCACTGGATGAGAACGAATACTATAAGGTGATTGTGCCAAAATTCTTATTTGATGGTAACGATGGTTATACGCTGGTCGAGGCCCGCAATCCGGAGACAACATGCTTGCAGAAATCACATCAGACTGTTGTCGAAAAATATCTGAGGAGTCAAACCTATGTTTACCCCGAGCTGGAGGGACGTATTAAGATTTTGGGATCATCTCAAAACAATTCAACACCTAAATCTCCGGAATCATCTCAAAACAAATCAACACCCGATTCACCAACGCCTACTACAACCGCCCCCAAGGACATGGCGCCATCAGATGGTGCGGCCAGCATAGTGGCTTCCCTAGCTCTCATCCTGTGCTCCTCCGTGCTAGCACGTCTATTTAACTAGTTTTGGGATCAGCAGTTCATTTGCAGTGAGGTTCACTATAAGATAAATACCTGAATTTCTTAAGCCACAGCACAGGGTATATATGTAATTCCATTTTGTAAATCTAAATATAAACTCAAGTGTAAAATCGTCTATCTATTTGTAGCCTTAGTCGAGTTGTGACAATTATTTCGTTTACTCAATACAATATTGTTAAAGGTACTCAGACCTTTAAAGAAAAACAGAAATTATTACTGATAATACAATAATAAACAATAATCAAATTTGTATATTAGATGGAAATGAATAAATGTTTAAAGAATCACATTCCATGACTTATCGTGTTAAACAGTGCATGAACGTTTATAAATAAAGCTGTGTGCTCCAAATAAAAGTCCTTTTCACAGACGCTTTACTTTGATTTCCGAATGAATGAATTTCTAAAATAAAATTAAATTAAATTAAACTGCGACAGCGTTCACTTGAAATCTAATGCAAACAACAGTGGAATACTAAAGTAAATGACTTTGGCTGTTAACATAAAGGAATGTAGATCTGCTTATACTACGGAGACGAATGTTTGAAATACAGTGCGTTTCATAATCTTAAGACACTTAAATATACATATATTATATCTGGTGATTAAAGCTTAATCATCGTTTAAACAAGAACCATTTGATGGAACATTTTTTTGAAGTATTTTTTATATATATTATATCGTCCTTGACTTTTGAGAACCTCTACCAATCGGGTTTGCATGAATCCTATTAATCTTCTTTTAACTAATTTCAAAGTGTCTTATGATTATGAAACGCACTGCATGAGGCATCATTTATTTTCTCACCACACTTTTTGCGATCTGGCAACTCTAATAAAGTTCGCAGGGGCGAAACAAATAACAGCAGCTTCGCATTCGCTCTGCCCGCTTATTTTCAGATATAAACACTCAACTACACATTTGATTTGTGTACAGTATTATTATATCGTTGGCATATTCACTCTTGCCTGCTTTTACTGTATATTTGCATGTGTGTGTGCGTGTGAGTGTGTGTCTCAGCATCTATGCTGAATTAGCTAGCATCAGCCGAGGGAGTGTCAGTGATAAAGCAGCCAGACTGCGACTGAGACTGTGATAAGGTGAGTGCTACACTTCTTCTCTGTGTGTGTGTGTGTGTGTGTGTGTGTGTGTGTGTGTGTGTGTGACGCTACAATTCGTCTCGCTCTCAGTTGTAACACCCACACACAGGCATACGTACACACATACATACATGCCTAAAGGTAGTGCAGACTGTAACCAATTCGATAAGTGAAAGATCGCTTGGCACACATAAAGCAGCGACGCGTCGCGCGTTGTTTTCGTCGCGACTGCGCTGCCGCGATGCCTGTCTGCTGCTCGACTTCTGCTTTACTTCTGCTCAGTGACAGTGCGAACGTAGACGGCGTCGGTCGTTTGACAACGGTTAATTGTGCGCTGGCAAAGTGTAATTGTTGTGATCTGTTTTATTATTGTTGGCAGCTCAAATTGCACATGAATAACTAAGTATGTGCACAAGTTAATTTAAAGCATGTGTGTGCGTGTGTGCGTATGTGTGTGTGTGTGTTGGTGTTTACCTTAGTTAACGTGTTATGGCCCTGTTCCTTGGCAACCGAAAAAGTAACGTTTTTACAATCGATTTGAATCGGCAAATGCCAGTGACGAGTGTGCCCACTGTAGGTCGTGTTAATACGACAAAGAGATGAGAAGCATAATATTTGTACTTCACTTCTCTGCTAGTATCTGACCATAAACAGTATCTTTAGTTGTACTACAAATTTGCAGCTCTCTAAGTAATTGCTTGTTATTTGCCGTTTTTTATGCCAAGTTCTATTCTGAATGATTAGTGCTTTTCATAGAAAGCCATTAAAAGCAATTATTCCAGTTTCGCTTGAATTAAATTAATAATTTATACCTATAAAGTAGTGTGTGCAAATATGTTGTGCTTTGACTTGGTTAATAATGGATATACACAATATTATATATACATATATAATATTATGATAAACTGATAAACTACTTTCCTATGGGACAATACTATAAAGTTTATACATAGTATGAATTCTTCCATTACAGCTTCAGGTACAACGCTAGTTAGCTCTTAAGTAGTTTTTTACAGTTAGTGCAAAATTGAATTTAAACGACATACATACATATGTATATTTATGAATAAACAAAACACATTCTTCTCATTCTTCAAATTCTTCTGACAAATTTAAAAGGCATAACTTAAATTGATTGGTTTCACACCACAGTGCATGCAAGCAGTCTGTTTACAGATTAATATCAACTTCTTATTCATTATATTAAGTGCATTTATTTATTGCGGGGCTTTTTTTGCCGACGCAAGGTCACAGTTTTCTTAGGAAAAATCCTCAGTTTTTTTTACTGCATTACATATTTTAATTACTTTATATAGGCAATGCGTGCAGAAATCGCTTTAAGGAGGATTTTATGACCCAGGAAGTTGAAACTGTCGGACATTATCTGTGTGTCGAACTCGAATTTAGGCAGGATATAATAGATTTGTGCATATGTTTGATAACCATGTCATAAATAAACACAAATTAGTTAATATATAGCTGTTATAATCCAGTTTTTAAATGAAGTTAAAATAAATGAAAATCAAGATGCATTTTGCATTTAAAACAATCAGCTTCTGCTGTCATTAGCTTAAGGGCAATAAACTTTAGTGATGATTCATTGATTTCCAGTAGGGGTTTAGCCCGATCCCAAGTAAGGAATTTCCAAGCGATGTTAGCAGATTTTAATGTGAAACGATTATAATATTAATTATCAACTCCGAAATGAATTATAATTCTATTAAATGACTATATATACTACATCGAAAATGTAATACCTATAAAACTTCAATTTCAACTTTTAAAGGGAATTAAAGTAGTCGAATATTACTGCCTCTCACTGTAGTTGCAAATATGGTATGGAATTTGATTTCTTTCTTTGTGGCACCTAGTATATAGGAAAAAAAAAACGCCAACATCAGCTGGAATTAATATCAATGCCGGTTTTCAGCTTAATGTATTTTGACAACAATTTTTGTTGTCTCCACAAATTAATTGGGTTACGAATCACTTTTGTGTAAAAATGACAACAATCGTTTTTCGAAACTCGTTTCTTTACATTTGTTGCACTCTACAAATTGGGGTAGTTGACTCTGGGAGATACACTAACATTCACATTTTTAGACCATTTATTAGGGAAACTCAAGTCAAGTATGGTATAATAGAAGATATTAAATAGTCTGACAAAGGTCAGCTTAACGATCTTTCTTTTTCATTTCGACTATGATATACGGGCATTTGACTTGCTGACAAGTGTGGAAACAGATCATTTTATTTAAAGAAATATAGTGATCTCTGCTTTGATCAACGAATAATAATGAATGTAATTTTATTTCTTGTCTTAGCCATTAGACACTATAAGCACAGTTATAGCAATAAAATGTTATGCACCATTTGAAAATAGTACTTAAATTCCAGCTAAAGAGTGTATAGTAATGTGTTCAATACTAAGAAGACGAGAACATAAGTGAATGTGTTCATTAATTGGGGAATTAATTGCCATTATACCTATTAAGCGAATGATACCTAACCGTTGTATCATACAAAAGTTAATACCAGCTACCTTATTAACTGATTAACATATCTTTCCTTTAACATTTGCCATTTTTAGCCTCAATATGATTCAGTGGATATCTTTAGCATTCGCATTACTGCATATGCAGCACACAGGGGCCAATCCCATAGGACAACTTAAGTCGGGTGAAACCGAGTTTATTATACTACACAACAATGATATGCACGGGAGATTTGAGCAGACGAATGCAGCCAGTGAGATGTGTTCTCCCGAGGCTGCCAGCAAGGACCAATGCTTCGGGGGCTTCGCACGTGTAGCCTACGAGTAAGTATCTCATTTCGGCAATAAACTAAATAGAGACTAATCATCTCTTATCTTTTCAGAGTTCGCCGACATCGTGCTGAGGCTAGGAATGGAGGTGCACCCGTATTTTATCTAAATGCTGGAGATACTTACACTGGCACACCATGGTTTACGATCTTCAAGCATCAAATAGCCAGTGATTTTCTCAATAAACTGCAACCCGATGCAATTGTGAGTGGAAAGAAATATTACCCAACTATATACTAAATATTGGTTTATTTGCAGTCCTTAGGCAACCATGAGTTCGATGAGAAGATAGAGGGTTTAGTGCCTTTTCTTACGGAAGTCGACTTTCCCGTGGTGGCTTGTAATCTGGATCTTGCCGGAGAACCCACATTGGCTGCCACCAAAAGTCTAGTGAATTCCACCATAATTGAAGCAAATGGTACCAAAATTGCCATCATTGGCTACGTTACTCCGGACACGGCATTTTTGTCATTGCGAAACAAAGTGGTGTTCAAGGAAGAGGTAGAATCAATCAAGTGAGAGAAAAATCTATGAGAATAGAAAATGTATACTAAATAATATTATTTATAGTGCTGAGGCAGCTAAGCTCAAGGCGCAGGGTCTTAAAATAATCATTGCATTGGGACATTCTGGCTACCTCAAGGATAAGGAGATTGCGGAAAAGTGTCCGGATGTAGACATAGTGATTGGAGGACACACAAATACATTTCTATTCAATGGAGCACAGCCCAGCACTGAGAAAGTAGAAGGGCCGTATCCAACTGTGGTGGTACAGAAGAATGGTAAACAAGTGCCCGTGGTTCAGGCCTATGCCTATACGAAATATTTGGGCAAATTACATGTAAAGGTGAGCTATTTAGATTAGAGTAAATTATTGGGAAAAGCTACACTCAGAGGTATCAAGTAATCCAAACTTGATCATAGGATTTTTCCTTCTTCCCCTTTCCCCCTCAAACCGCGTAAAGCCAGCTACAATTTTAAAGATACGAACGTCAGCATACAAAGATCCAATGGCAACTTTTATCTGTGCTGTGAATTGTGGCCCAATAAACACCGGAGATATTCGGATATAACATTTTCTGTACTAAGCAATGTACGTGAGATTTTGCGAAATGTGTGTATTGTTAGCATTTGCTGCTGCAAAGGAAAGTCTCTTACTTTCGGTTGCATTCGTCTGTAGCTTTCTGGTTTTTTTTTTAACTTCAACTGTTCCACATAGCTGATAATATTATTATTATTTTATTTGCCCAGTTTGACAAGGATGGTAATTTAATGGAATTTGATGGCTCACCAATCTTACTTGATGCTACTGTGCCACAGGATAAGGAATTCCTGAACCACCTGGAAGTTTATCGGGAGAACGTTACGGCACTGCAAAAGTCGGTGGTGGGACACAGCAAGGTGCAGCTGGATGGGCGGAAGACCGTCTGTCGCTCCATTGAATGCAATTTGGGAAATCTTGTAACTGATGCCATGATCTATAGTCGCGTAATGGATGATCAGGGTGGGGCGTACTGGACTGATGCAGCGATTGCTTTACATCAGGGAGGCGGTTGGTATTTCAATAATCGCAATATATTTAATTTTATTAAAATTTGTTCTTTAATTTCAAGGTATTCGCAGCTCAATTGAGCGGAAATCCGACGGTACTATTACACAGGGTGATCTCGTAACGGTGCTACCCTTTGAGAATGATCTCTTTATATCGAAAATTAAGGGCAAAACTCTATGGAATGCACTCGAACACTCGGCTGCTGTACGTTTCAAGGATTCGGATGGAGCATTTCTACAGGTGTCCGGCGTACGTGTTGTCTACAATCCGAATATGCCAGAGGGGAAACGTGTTGTATCCGTACAAGTGCGTTGTGCCTCCTGCTCAGTGCCCTCCTATAGTCCACTGGATGAGAACGCCTACTATAAGGTGATTATGCCACAGTTTCTATTCGATGGAGGCGATGGCCATAAACTGGTCGAGGATATCAATGCGGAGACAACACATATGCAGAAATCCATTGCCGGAGCTGTCAAACAGTATCTGGAGAGTCAAACCTATGTTTACCCCGAAGTTGAAGGACGTATTATATTTATGGAATCACCATCATCTCAAAGCAAATCCGCTGCATCTACAACCAGTATAATGAGTTCTTTGACCCTCATGTTATCAGCCGTTGTGCTTAGTCGTTTATTGTAATTAATTTATAGATAAAGTATATTTCTAATTTTAACGAAACGATGGTTGCATTTACTGGAGATTCAAAACCAGATATTGTATTTCTTGCCGAGTAGGAATTCTGAACATGGATAGAAAAAGGGGCAGCTAGTATAGAAGAAGGAGAGCTTTTTCTGTATATTGATACAAGTGGACTGTTAAATTATTATATTTAAAATGTAAAACATTTATGTACATCAAACTACAGCCCAAGGCGCAAATTTCTCATGCACACCTGATGAAAATATAAGCTAAATAAATAGATATAGTAAAGCTAAGTTAATTTGAATAAAATGTAATTAAGCTCTAAAACCAACTTATCATAATAATAAGAATGCTAAAGTCAATTAAATAACTTAGTTTTTAAGTCTAGGAAACAATGCATATCTATTACACAAATCAATAGGTGAGCAGCCTTCACTCAGATACAAGTTTTTTTTTCAAATAAATCAAAGAAATATCAACTGTGAACTACTTTGAAATATTGGATTATACAAAGGGTCAGTTATGTGTCCTATTACTAATACTGTTACCACTAACTGTTATACATGGATTCAAGTTCACTATAGCTCACACTAATGATATTCATGTCAGATATGATTCTATATGGGTAAACTTGACTTAGAGGTAAGCAACAAGTTTCAAGTACAATATAAAGTATAGCATACTTTTTGTTGTCGAGTATTATTACATTTTCTTACACACCCCAAAAGTATGCTACAGAATTTTATATGAAATAATTCATTGTTATAAGATCAAAATGTTTATAATGTACAGTTTATTATAAATCAAACCTGTATATCTGCATATTCTTCACAGTTTGATATCGGAGGTAATTTGATCGACTTCGACGGTGCACCTATACTCCTTGACAACTCGGTGCCACAGGATGCCAAAATACGGGCTATTTTGGATGACAAAAGGGCCAAATTAGATGACCTCGAAGATCAAGTAGTGGGCACAACGAAGGTATTTCTGGATGGCAATCCGGTTGATTGTCGGAGCAAGGAATGCAACTTATAATATCTGTATTTGGCAGTTAGATGCCCCTATAGTGCAAGCAGATCAAGTTTGTGTTAGATTTTTGATTGATGCTATTGACCTTGAGATACTTTTTCATATTATCTCACATGCCAGGTAAACGAAAGTTTCTACACAATTGCTTAGATAATTTTTGAGATTAGTGGCCACAGTATACCTTAGAAATAATTGTTCAACTAAAATTCAATAATTATTTTAAACAAAGTGTTAAAGGGTTAAGATGTGGATATCTTTAGCATTCGCATTACTGCATATGCACACAAGGGCCAATCCCATAGGACAACTTAAGTCGGGTGAAACCGAGTTTATTATACTACACAATAATGATATGCACGGGAGATTTGATCAGACGAATGCAGCCAGTGAGATGTGTTCTCCCGAGGCTGCCAGCAAGGACCAATGCTTTGGGGGCTTCGCACGTGTGGCCTACGAGTAAGTATCTCATTCCGGCAACAAACCAAACAGTGCCTAATCAATTCTTATCTTCTCAGACTTCGCAGACATCGTGCTGAGGCTAGGAATGGAGAGGCACCCGTATTTTATCTAAATGCTGGAGATACTTACACTGGCACACCATGGTTTGCGATCTTCAAGCATAAAATTGCCAGTGATTTGCTCAATAGGCTCGAACCCGATGCAATTGTGAGTGGAAAGATATATTACCTAACTGTATACTAAATATTGTTTTTATTTCCAGTCCCTAGGCAACCATGAGTTCGATGAGAGGATAGAGGGCTTAGTGCCCTTTCTGACTGAAATCAACTTTCCCGTGGTGGCATGTAATCTGGATCTTGCCGGAGAACCTACATTGGCTGCCACCAAAAGTCTTGTGAAGTCGACAATAATTAATGCAAATGGTACTAAAATTGCCGTCGTTGGTTACGTTACTCCGGACACGGCATTCTTGACAATGCGAAACAAAGTGGTGTTCAAGGAAGAGGTCAAATCTATCAAGTAAGTGGAAAATATAAAATAATTTAAAATGTATACTTTATAATAATTTTTCTAGTGCTGAGGCAGCTAAGCTCAAGGCGCAGGGTCTTAAGATAATCATTGCAGTGGGACATTCTGGCTTCCTGAAGGATAAGGAGATTGCGGAGAAGTGTCCGGAGGTAGACATAGTGATTGGAGGCCACACAAATACTTTTCTATTCAATGGAGCACAGCCCAGCACTGAGAAAATAGAAGGGCCGTATCCAACTGTGGTGGTACAGAAGAATGGTAAACGAGTGCCCGTGGTTCAGGCCTATGCCTATACGAAATACTTGGGCAAATTACATGTTAAGGTGAACTATTTATATGGGCGATAATTATTGGGAAAAGCTACACTCAGAGATATCGAAACTTGATCATAGGGTTTTCACACATCATAATGTAATGACCCATAACCCTTCTTATTTCTATGTCACTGCAGAACCTATACAAAATGTATTGTAAATCTCTGCTTAGACCCTGTACTTTAAAAAAGTACAGAAGGGTCTATTATAATTCTGCATCTCAGAAATGGATGTAACAGACAGAAGGAGGCGTGGCAGACCTCACAAAGTATATATATTCTTGATCAGGACGACGAGCTAAGTCGATATAGCCATGTCCGTCTGAACACCTATGTAGATCTCGTAAACTGTAAGATCTAGAGAGGTCATATTTGGCAGTTAGATGCCTCTATAGTGCAAGCAGATCAAGTTTGCTTTAGATTTTTGTTACCTCCCCCCACAAACCGCGAAAAACCACTACCACTACCAGTACTAAAGATACCAACTTGTGCATTTGTACACAAAGATTTTTTGGTAACCTTTATTAGTGCCGTGAATTGTGACTCAATCGGATAGTAAACCCCAGAGATTTTCAAAAATTTAATTTTCTGTACTAGGCAAGGCGAAGCAGCGAGCAAGCACCTAATATTTATATGTATGTACATAAGTGTGAATGAATGGTTGCATCAGAATTTGCGATATATGTGTATGCGTGCATTGTTAGCATTAGCTGCTGCAAAGGAAAGTACAGGGTCTCCTACGTCGGTTGCACTCGACTGTAGCTTTCCGGGTTTTGTTTAAATTCATGTCGATTACGTTCGTATTTCATTTTCACAGTTTGACAAGGGTGGTAATATATTGAAATTCGATGGCTCACCAATCTTACTTGATGCTACTGTGCCACAGGATAAGGAAATCCTGAATCACCTGGAAGTTTACCGGGGGGACGTTACGGCACTGCAAAAGTCGGTGGTGGGACATAGCAAGGTGCAGCTGGATGGGCGGACGGCCGTTTGTCGCTCTATTGAATGCAATTTGGGAAATCTTGTAACTGATGCCATGATCTATAGTCGCGTAATGGAAGATCAGGGTGGCACGTACTGGACTGACGCAGCGATTGCTTTACATCAGGGAGGAGGTTGGTATTTCGATAATCGAAATATATTTCATTTTATTAAAATTTTCCATTACTTTTAAGGTATACGCAGCTCAATTGCGCGGAAATCTGATGGGACGATTACACAGAGTGATCTCATAACCGTGCTACCCTTTAAGAATGATCTCTTTATATCGAAAATTAAGGGCAAAACTCTATGGAATGCATTCGAACATTCGGCTGCTGTACGTTTCAAGGATTCGGATGGAGCATTTCTACAGGTGTCCGGCGTACGTGTTGTCTACAATCCGAATATGCCAGAGGGGAAACGTGTTGTATCCGTACAAGTGCGTTGTGCCTCCTGCTCAGTGCCCTCCTATAGTCCACTGGATGAGAACGCCTACTATAAGGTGATTATGCCACAGTTTCTATTCGATGGAGGCGATGGCCATAAACTGGTCGAGGATATCAATGCGGAGACAACACATATGCAGAAATCCATTGCCGAAGCTGTCGAACAGTATCTGAAGAGTCACCCCTATGTTTACCCCGAGGTGGAGGGACGTATTATATTTAGGAAATCATCATCATCTCAAAGCAAATCTGCTGCATCTACAACCAGTATCATGAGTTCTCTGACCCTGATGTTATCAACCGTTGTGATTAGTCGTTTATTGTAAATAATTTAAAGATAAAGAATATATTTATAATTTTAACAAAACGAGTGTTGCATTTACTGGAGATTCTAAATCAGAAATTGTATTTCTTGCCGAGTAGGAATGAGTATAGAAGAAGGAAGGTGACCGCGTCCACTGTGGCTTCCCCCTCCCTAGGCCAAATGCCTACTATATGAAATTGATTGTCCAATATCTTTGGTGTTTATTATCCGATTTGGCTGCAAATCGGACCAAACATTCAAAGCACATAAAGCTTTATTCATGCAAAGTCACTGTCCAGTGACTGTACATGCAAAGTACATTTTTGTAAATTTGAGGGGGAGGGGATGAGATATCAAATTAAAAACATAAACTTAGTCTGCCTATGTAATACAGCTCTAGCTCTTATAGTTTTCGAGATCTCTGTGTTCATACAGATGGACGGACAGATGGACAGACAGACGGAAAGACGGACATAGCTAGATCGACTCAGCTCCTAATCAAGAATATATATTTTTTGTGGGGTCTGCCACTCCTCCTTTTGCCGGTTACACACAAATGTCATTTGCACAAACTTAATAGACCCTTTTGTACTTTTTTAGACCCTGTACTTTAAAAAAGTACAAAAGGGTCTATTAAGATTGTGCAAGCCCGAAATGTATGTAACAGGCAGAAGGAGGCGTGGCAGACCCCACAAAGTATATATATTCTTGATCAGGACGACGAGCTGAGTCGATCTAGCCATGTCCGTCTGTCCGTCTGTCCGTCTGTCCGTCCGTCCGTCCGTCCGTCCGTCCGTCCGTCCGTCCGTCCGTCCGTCCGTCCGTCCTAGATCCGACCTAGATCTCGGAAACTGTAAGAGCTAGAGACATCATATTTGGCAGTTAGATGCCCCTATAGTGCAAGCAGATCAAGTTTGTTTTAGATTTTTGATACCTGCCCCCCCTCCCCCAAAAACCGCGAAAAACTGCCACACCCACAATTTTAAAAATACAAACTTTTGTTTTGGAATACGATAATCTAATGATAATCTCTATCTGTGCTGTGAATTGTGGCTCAATCGGATAATAAACACCAAAGATATTCAAGATTCAATTCCCTGCAACAGGTAAAGGGGGAGCAGTGCGAGCGTATGTGTGGTTGTATGCGACTTTACGATATGTGTGCGTGCTCGTTAGCGTGTGTGTGTACGAAGGAAAGTACAGGGTCTCCTACTGTCGGTTGAATCCGACTGTAGCTTTCCGAGTTTTTTTTTTTTGCAGTTCTGAATGGTCGCAACATTGGTTCTAGCATCCCAACCAAATAAACAACTTCTCTGCTGCGAGACCCAACAATTACAATTTCGGCAGATATTTAAAGTACAAATTTTAATAAGAATCTGCAAGTACTCTAATTACGTCATGCTAAAGTCAATCAAATAACTTAGTTTTCAAGTCTAGGAAGCAATGAATATCTATTAAGCAAATCAATAGCTGAGCAGCCTTCACTCAGATACAAGTTTTTTTCAAATAAATCATAGAAATATCACTTGTAAACTACTTTAAACTAATGGATAATAAAAAGAGTCAGTTATGTGTCCTATTACTAATACTGTTACCACTTACTGTTACATATGGTTTCAAGTTCACTATAGCCCACAATAATGATATTCATGCCAGATATGATCCGGTCAAGGGCGTGAAGGACAAGTGTATGGCGGGAGAGGATGAACTGGGTCTTTGCTTTGGAGGATTGGCCAGAGTGGCTTCAATGTAAGTATTATATTACGAGTATTGAATTTGAGAAGACTAACACATACCAATAGTCTAGAGCAAATACGAAACAAGGGTCCAACAATTTATCTCAATGCAGGCGATACTTTTCAAGGGACACACTGGTATTCCATCTACAAGGGAGGATTGGCAGCCGAGTTGATGAATATGCTCAATCCAGATGCAGTGGTACTTTTATAGTTCTAAATATTCCCGAATAAATTATAGCCATATTCCATTACTTAGGCTCTGGGCAATCATGAGTTCGACGATAACATCGCTGGACTAATGAGCTTTCTAAATAAAGTCAAATTCCCTGTAGTTTGTAGTAATTTGAACCTGCAGAAGATGCCAAACATGGAGAAAACGACACATCTGGTGAAATCAACTATTATTACAAAATTTGAAAAGAAGATTGGTATTATTGGCTACCTGACGCCCAAGACGAAAGATTTAGTGGCAGTAAATGACGTTGATTACTTGAGGGAAATCCATTGCATCAAGTAATTGCGCTCCAATGATTCTTTATTAATTAGTTAAATAATTCTTTACTATTTACTACTCCAAGTATCGAAGCAACCAAACTGCTGAGTAAAGGTGTGAATATTATAATAGCTCTGGGACACTCTGGATATGAAATGGATAAGGAAATCGCTGAAAAGTGCCCCGATGTGGATGTGGTCGTTGGTGGCCATTCGCACACATTTCTCTATACGGGCGCCCCACCAGGCGACGATAAGCCAGAGGCTGACTACCCGACTGTAGTCTTCCAGCCTGATGGTCGAAAGGTGCCAGTGGTTCAGGCGCTTGCCTACACTAAATATATGGGTAAACTTGATTTAGAGGTAAGCAACAAGTATCAAGTACAATATAAAGTATAGCATACTTTTTGTTGTCGAGTATTATTACATTTCCTTGCACACCCCAAAAGTATGCTGCAGAATTTTATATTATACAAATCCTTGTGAGAAGTTAATTACAGCATTCAACTATCATTTGAATATGTTTATACAGTTTATTATAAATTGAACGTGCACAGTTACGTATATATGCATATTCTTCACAGTTCGATAACGGAGGTAATTTGATCGACTTCGACGGTGCACCTATACTCCTTGACAGCTCGGTGCCACAGGATGACAAAATACGGGCTATTTTGGATGACAAAAGGGCCAAATTAGATGACCTCGAAGATCAAGTAGTGGGCACAACGAAGGTATTTCTGGATGGCAATCCGGTTGATTGTCGGAGCAAGGAATGCAACTTGGGTAACTTCATAACGGACGCCCTAGTATACGGACGTGCGTCTGAAAATCTGGATAGTGTATACTGGACGGATGCTGCCATAGCGGTTATGAATAGTGGAGGTAAGCGTAATACTCTTGCAGTTGTTCCTATATGTATATAGTATATATTCTCTGTATGTATTCTAGGTATATGCGGATCTGTGGATCCAGGCTATTCCGGCACTATAACTGCAGCGGATGTAGCCACCATTCTGCCATTTGAGAATAAAATAGCAGTGACACGTATCAAGGGTAAAAACCTAGTCAGAGCATTGGAATATTCGGCAACTTTACGCTATAGAACAGAGGATTCGGGATTTCTTCAGGTATCTGGAATTCGATTCGTGTTAAACTACAATCGACCGCAGGGTAAAAGGGTTACAACCATATCCGTACTCTGCGCCGAATGTCAAATACCAGAGTATCAGCCATTGGAGGCTGAAAAGTATTATAATGTTTTGGTGCCGGAATTCTTATTGAATGGAGGCGATGATCATCAATTTTTCAAGGACCATGCGAATCCAGTTGTAACTTATATGGATCTGAATGATCAGGAAATAATTACGAAATACTTGCAGGAGCACAAGCTTATATATCCAAAAATCGATCAACGCATGCTCATCATCGAAAAGGTGCCCAGATCCTCCGCCTCGATAGCATCCCTCAAACAGATTCTGTTTTTCTCCATATTACTAACTCTTGGGTTACCTAAAATTGGTTAATACACTAGAATAGAACTCTGTCATTAACTGTCGCCCATGTCAAAAGCCATTGAGCACTTCGTCTGGCAGATTAGTTTAGTCTGGGCTCAGCCATAGATCATTAGCATTCTCCTCGGGAGTTTCGTAAGCTTCATCTGTTTGTTTTTGTTAATTACTTGGTCTCAGGTCGTCGTACCGCCAGCTTGTGCATTGACCCTCCATTATTATTATTATTTTTAGTATATGGCGCCCTTGGCTGAAGACCTCTGTTTTTTCCTATGCCACGCACTAATAAACATACTTACACTCTTGACTGTACACCGTCTAATCCATGGTCACTCCATGGCCCCCATGAACTACACTTTTCTTTCATTGTTTACCTTCTCCCGTACTTGGTCTAAGCCAAACTTGCGTTTATGTAAATAATAATTATCTCACCTGTATTACAATTAAAATTTCAAGCATTAAATTTTCATAAAAACCCAGGCATAGTATCACTTTTAACTATTTTATAATGCTGTATCTAGTTACTACTATTAGTACCAATTACAATTGTTAATATTCAGCCATAGTTTAAACAATCTATTTCTATGATTTTCATTCCATTTGTATTGAAACTTTTGGATATTTATTTCATAAGTAAAAGAGTTAGGTTTCCATGAAAGCCAAGCTGCACACTGGTTCTACCTGTAGTGCGAAATATACAAAAATTGGTTCATAATGCGAAACTTTTCATTTGAAAGGAGAGGTTACCGTTGTCATCAGTCAATAATAGAAGACAATGCTTTTAAGTTTCTCAAATCCTGTTCAATTTATAAATACTAATACTTATTTATAAATATTTTTAAACGTAGCAAAATAAACTAATATTTCGTGAAAAAGTTTTATAAAAAAGTTAAAGAAATCGAGATGCCATGATGTTATTGAAAATACAAATTATAGTAAACAGTTTCCATTGATTCGTTCCACTGTGCTGTGGGCGCTCGTATCGAGTAAGCTGCTGAACCCCTTGGCCCTCGCCCTTGCTTCAATGTGGCTACTGGCGTGTTCCGCTGCTGTTGCTGCTGCTGCTGTTGTTGCTGCTGCTGATGTCGTGAGAATTACACACACATCTGTACATTAAGCTGGAGCTACAGCTAGCAAATGACTTGGGTCGTAGGCGACACAAACACATTCTGCTGGCGGCGTTTGACTTTGGCATCTACTGCAGCAGCAGCAGCAGCAGCTCAAGGCCCAGGGAAGTCGTCTCAGCTACAAACATTCATATGTATGTACATACGTGTGTATATGCTGTACTCGTATGTAATTATGGCGAGCGGCTTCATACTCTTAAAACTCTGTCTCGACACTTGATGTCAGTAAGGTCTGGATTTTAGATTCAGGGTGCTTAGTTCTCAGTTCTGGGTGCTAGGTGCTAGGTGCTGGGGTCTTTGGCTGGACGGCGGTCAAGTGCAGAATCGGGCATTTTGCACGGCACTTTAGCTTTCAACTATCAGTCATTCAGTTAGTCATGGTTCAGAGAGGTTCTTGAACCCACCCACACTCGCACCCTACATACTCAACACCCGACATCCAACACCCAACACCCGGCACCCGACACCCGCATCTCAAGTCAGAGTCACATTGAATGCCTGCTTAAATGCCGTGATGTTGGCAGTGGCATTTCAATTTCGCAAATAGACTTACCAACGACTGAGTGTGTGTGAGTGTGTGTGTGTGTGTGTGTGATGACCCTGGCCGCCGGAAAAAGAAGAGGCCTGAGCCCATCTGTTGTTAAGTTGGCACTTGGTATGGCTATAAGTATGTACTATAATCTTCTCAACTGTTTTTCTACCCATTTAAACGGTAAATGTGCGGATAAAAGACAACTTCCGTCTTTGAGTCTCTGTTTCTGTTTCTGTATCTGTTTCTGTATCTGTTTCTGTTTTGATTTCCCTTTGCTCAATTTGCGGACTCTTATAGCCATATTAGTGACATTAACCACATCTTTTTGCCAACGTAACTCCACGCTCTGCTCTATATCGAATCGAGCATTGCGACCGAAGATCATGAATTCGTGAAGTATGCGGAATACTCGTACATGTCTGCACATACCATCAGTATGTAGACTAAACATCCGAGAGACGAGCAAATTAGTTGAAATAATCTTCATTCAACGCGATTTTCGTGTTGTTGCAGTTCTGTTTGATACCCCAATGCCCGCTGTAGGGTATAAGAAGTTTGTAAAGGCGTATTGATAAGAGAAACTATCATTATAGTATCGAGTATTCAAGCACTCGAATTCTGAATAATTTGCTATCTATGTAGATAGATATATTATACCTAACCTAACCTAACTTTTCAAGACTTCTGATTAAGGCCAAATCCTAAGTATTTATATCATTTTTATGTATATCATCTTAATAAGCTGAGTGTCCTATTGTCGGTTGCGTGCTAATCCAATATTCAAGTACTCGAATTCGGAATAATTTCCTATCTTATACTTAGTTATTTACACATAACCTAACTTTTGAAGACTGTTCTGATTGAGGTCAAAATCCTAAACATTTTATATCATTTTTTCATTCACTATAATTGTGTTTTATTGTGTTTGTTAATATCATTGCAAGGAGTTGAGTAGTTGAGTATGCTACTGTCGGTTGTGCCCTACTGTGCCATATAGTATATTTATTCGTATTTTTTTGCAACCTTCTTTCTTTGGCATTGTTACGTTTTGGCTGGTCGTGAGTTTGGTGCCCAGTTCGCTAGAAACGCTGAATTGGCTTCACCTTTTGACATGGAATTCGAAATGACGTGAATCACACAAAGCAGAACTCAAAACTGTTCTCTTCTTGTTATTGTTGTTGCTCTTCCAAAGGCATCATCGCATCATGGCATGGGCCAAATTTGCCTCGTCCTCATTCTATTTGATTGCCAGCTCACAAAATCCAGCCATGGCCCATTAGGTACCGGGTATCGGCCATCGAGTGGGGTATCGGGTATCGGGTATCGGGCATGCCAAATGCCCATTTGCCTCGTTTTCTGATGTCGTTCTGGGCTGCCTTGCTTTCTGCTTGAGACTATTTACCGTTGATACGACTGTGGTCAAGGAAACAGCATTTGCTCGATATCAAGACGAGATCTTGAGATATTATACCCTGGCTTAAAGATACTATAACGAAGTTCATCACGATTCCTGTAACGCACGAATGAAATGCATTTATCAACTCATTTAGATATCAAATCTAAGCAATTTCATGAGCTGCCTACAAATCTATCAACATATTCAGTATAGATTGAAGGAGGACTCCAAACCCTAATTGTTATGGAGCTGAAAGTTATAGGGTATCTTCAAGTGGTTTATAGCCAATCTATAGCGAATGGACTGCAATTTGGTTCGAGTTGATAATTCGTTTGTTATGCTAAACATTTATTGCATTTTAGTTTATGCTAGTCGCAGTGCTGCATATTTTAATAACTTATTGCAAAAGTAAAAAAAAAAGCAGAACCATATCGATGAGCCTGTAGTATGAATTTATGTATGAATGAATGTGAACCGGAGGGCCAGTACTGGCTTGTTTATGTGATTTTCTGGGCTTGGCACTCACGACTTGGCTAATATGCAAATGCTGATGACCTTCTCAGATCAAGGACACAAAGATTAAGTTGAGGAAATTCCAGAACTCTCGCAAACCAAATCAACACATTTTAAATGAAAGAAAATATATATGTACGAATATGTAGTATCAACCGTATATATGTTTATCTATTTGATAGATCACTTCTAATTTGAAATCAGGCATGTGGAAATTGTGATGTCTGCATCTGAGCGGCTTCATGTCAGCTGAAATGATATCTGCAAGCTCTCTATGTATGCCATAATACTTATAATCCTTTGATCTCATGCGTGAAATCTGCATATGCACATCTTAAGTATATTAGCTCTACAGAACCTGTACCTAAAAATCAAAAATGTCCATTGAGTTTGTGCAACTAAGAAACGATGAAAGCCAGAGCAGTAGTAAAACCTTTAGGCCTATGTCTGAAATAATTTCAATTCAGTATAGTAAACTTTTGTCTAATGAGAATTGTAAGAAAAACTGCATATACATAGTGCTTCCCGCTGTCGATTACGCCCGACTGTTAGGCATTTCTTTTCGTATTCCAGCTGACTTTTGGTTTTGCAGCTTAGCCTGATCATGTCATCATCAGCATGACGCTAAAGCAGCTTGTGGATACACAGGAGCAATGAGCCACAGCACGCAGCTGAGATATGCAGGTGGAAAGGCTACAGTCGCAGGCGACCAACAGTAACGGACCTTTGCAATGAAAATAAGTGCAGTTTAAGCCAGAAAACATAAGGTACAAAGCAAATAACTAAATATCAATTCAACTCCTTAGGCAAAGCAGTCTTACATATATATAGTTCTATGACGTGCCATACCATCTTCTATTACATACATTTCCCTAGTGCACAAAGACTATAGACCCTTTGGTGCTCTCTTCAAGTACAGGGTCTAAGAAATAAATAAAGCGTCTGCGTGTGTTGCCAAAGTCCGTTTGCCACAGTCGAGGATTTCTACCAAAAGGCGAATTAAATTCCTCAATCTTGTGCCAGGTTTATTTTTAGACCAAAAACCAACAGCAACAGCAACAGCAACACAGCCCCCAAACAAGTCACTGCGAAAACTAGCAATGAAATAAAGCTGAGAAAAGGGAAACAACAACAAGAAGAACAACAGCCGTACAGCAGTACAGCAGACGAACCAACAAAGTAAGCAGAGAGCACACACAAATGCTAAAGATCACAAGATCAACTAGCTGCAGCAGCAGAAGCAGCAGCAGCAACAGCAGCAGTAAAAGAACTTGGCACAGAGCAGCAACATGTATAGATGGATATGGATGAATGCTGGCTGTTAAGACGAAGGCCATCCAAATAGCTGCTTTTAGAGCCTAAACCCCATAGTCCAAGCACTACTAAATCCAGATAGCAACACGACGCGACGCGACGGTCACATTAAAACTGAATGCGTCGACAGGCGTCAGCAGCAGCAGCAGCGGCAACAGCAGCGTCGGCGTCGGCCCGGCGGCAGCATCAGCAACAACAACACGACGAAGAAGCAGCAACAGCAACAACAACAACGTCAATAAACGTTACACGTAGGGCGGCCCAAAAAAAAAGACTTGGTGCGTTGCTCGATAGAATTTTGATTGCAATACGCACGCACAGCACACAAGGCAGAGTCAGAGTCAGCGTCAGAGTCGGAGTCGGAGTCGGAGTCATAGGCCCAATTGCAATCGCTGTGTCAGTGCCAACTTTTTTGCAGCAGCAGCAGCAGCAACGGCAGCCGCAGCAGCAGTCAACAACCGCCTAGGCACAGCCCTAGTTAGTACTTTACGAAGGAGAGAAGGCTGTGGCTTGGGCCTGGCCAACTGGGAAAATGAACGCATTTCATTTCCCATGACTCTTAATCACCTGGCCATTATTATATTTACTCGTCGTCCTAAGCCTACCATATAATTATACCCCACACCCACCTATTCCAGCTATTTACTCATCCATGTGTCGAATTGGATTAACTATTGATTAAGCTTACCCAGCTGCAGCAGGCACTACTCCAGTCTCCAATCTCTGCGAGGTATAGCAGCTCAGTATAACAGCTTAGTGGATTCCGATTCGAGCTGCTCCTAGTATGCCTCTAATCGCGTCTCATTCCAGCGACAGCTTTAGCTAATTTAACGTCACATGCTCATATCTGAAAAGTCCACTCAAATAGTAGAGAAGAATTTTCGTTGTTGGCTAAATAATAAGTCCAACATTTACCAACACTGTTAACTGCATTCAACTGAAAGAAATACTTTATACTTTCGTCGGGTAAATCTTAACCACAATTCGGGTATATTAACAACAAATGCTTTAACATTTTTTTTATACATTTTATTTATTTCTATTATTATTATTATTATTTATCAGAGATATGTTATAACACTGCGACCTCGAAGATCTCTTTATTTTTTATTTCTATTAGTATTTTTGTGTTTTTCATTTTTAAATTTCTTTAGTCAGCTGTTTTTAGTTGACATTCCAGTATATCAATTAAATAAATGAACTAAAGAAGTTCTATTAATAAGTATTAATTCGAATTTACACCGAGGTCTTATGACTTTTTTTGGCTCTGATCTTTTAAGTGTATACACTAAACAAACTGTCTCAAATAGTGGCAAACGTTTGTATTTTTGACGTAAAGCTTAAATCGGTGTTTACGATTGCAGTTATTTTATCAGTAAAATAAAATGGATAAACCCATTTGTACATAGTTTCACAGATGCAGCTGATGCTTTGTTGAATTAAAATCTTGTATAATAAAAAGAAACCATGCGAAAAGAGCCAATTTCAAGAGCTTTGTTAACGAATAAATCCCTTTAATAATTGCAAAGCATATAAAATTCAGTTCAGATTCCCAATATATGATTACTAAATAAAATGTAATAAATGATACAATTACTATCACGACCGGTTCAAATGAATAATGACAACCCTGCTCTTATAAATTGTGAGACATGCAGCCTTATAACTATCTGGCAACGCTGCACAAAGTAAATAAAAAAGAAGAAGCTGAAGACATCCCACAGTGTTAAGGTTTCATTATTTGTTAATTGTGATTATAATTATAGCTATACATATTTACCAATTTTGATAAATAACAATTTGCATATACATATATTTAAAGAATTCAAACATTTATTGCAGTGGTATTTAGATAACATATTTTATACATAGTGCTCGCACATACACACATGTAAGCACATACGTGAATATGTGAGTATGTGCGTGTTGGTACATTGCGTTGGGGGCACCCGCAGAATTATTGTCAAAATGCAAAAGAGAAGATCATTATTACATTTCACGCTTCCAGGCAGGGATCGTAAAACCGAGACCACAAACCAGTCGCTGCTGCCGCCGCAGTCGCTGTCGCTGTCGGCGTAGACGTTAACCGCGATAGCGTACCAAATTAATGGAACCACCGCAAAGGGCTGAAGCTGGAGCTGGAGCTGTGGATGGTGACGCGGCTGACACATGCCACGGGATGAAACGGAATTAAACGGTAGGACCAAGGGAATGCAGAGAGGGGGGAGCGCAGGCCAGGTAAGAAGAGAAGAGACCAAGAGAACCAAAAACCAAAGTTGAAGTTGTGGGAGAAAGAACAAAACTAACAATGAACAGAGCAGTGTGACTCCCATTGGAACGTGCAGCTCATACGTGTATGTGTGTGAGTGTGTTTGGTATTTCGTTTTTGGCCCGCTTGTCTGTACCTTTGCCGACGCTGACGCTGACGCCAACGCCGACGGCAGCGTCGCGTCTTTTATTGCGTTCTTTGTCTAGCAGCAAGTTCGCTTTGATTCGGGCCCAAGTCTTTGGCCAAGAAGACATCAAGAGCTGCACGATCGCAGGCACGCACACACACACACACACACACACAAGAATAAACACACATACATACATAGCGTTCCAATCTCATGCGCAAATAGCGCTCTTCGACTCTAGTAATGGAAATGGAAATGGGAATGGATACGGGTATGGGCACGGGAATGGGAATGGGAATGAGAATGGGTTCGGGTCTTGGTTTTGCTTTGGGTTCGTGTTGGCTCTTGTCATTTCTTTAGGTAATAAGTATTCGTATAGGTATTTGTATTTATATTTGTATTCTTTGAATACTTTCATTCATTCATGAGCACACACACACACACACAGTCTTTACATAATACACACATGCATACATGTATAAATCGGGCCTTTGGGCCTCTTCTGCAATTTCCTTTTTAAGCTAACTATCTGGCCTTCTTGGCGACATTTACCTTTGTGTACTTGAAGCAGCCACATTGTCAGCTCGATTCAGAGATCCTCAGTGACAAGTTCTAATTGTGTGTCAGGATTAAAAACGCTTTTCAGTGTGTCTGTGTGTCTGTGTGTGTGTGTGTGTTGCGACTCATCGTCTTCGTCTACGCTAGCTACGTTCTGCGCGTATTGGAAGAGGAAGTTGTTCCCGTTGGAACTGGAATTCAAATTGTAAATTGGAAGTGCTGGAGTTCTGGAAGCAGCAGCGACAGCAACAGCAGCAGAAGCAGCAGCAGCGAGTTTCTTCTTCAGTTTCTTGAGGGTTCGCGGTTGCATGGTATAGCCTGGATATCTGTTCGTTCAGTCGAAGGCTTACAGTGAACGCGACGAAAAGTGCCAACGGTTGCTGCGATCTCAACACCTATCCATCGCGTTCGTTACACAAATCTCAAAAGCTACCGCTCAATACACCCCAAGGAGTGTTGTATAATTCCCAAAGTGAAAATGGCGAAAATTATTTTGTTTTGTGTGCTCAGCCTTCTGGCATGCGCTGCAGGTTAGTAAAGATATCCAAATATCATACCAAATAGCAAATTTAATTACGCTGTGAAATGGAAATGAACATCACATTATAGTATATTCAAGTTCAACAATTGAATTTGTGTAAAGTATTAAAATTTTAACAAAATTTAATATACAAGATTTTTTTTTTTAAATAAACACATAAAACTGAAATGGGAACATAAATTCTCTTTATATTTCATAGTAACAAATTAAACTTTACCATAAAAACAAATTCAAGAACCTTGTAAATTTTTCAAAAAAGACATTGTAAAGCAAATTCTAAATTGTACAATTGATCAAATTTAATTTCCAAGTTTTTTTTAAACATATAAAATTTAAAAGAGGAATATAAACTCTTGTAATGTTTGTAAAATTGAAATATTAAAATAAAATCAAGTTATAGAATTTTGTTAATTTTTAAAAACATACATATATTTTTTATGGAATTTTATGGAAAATCTCATATGTGAATTAAATTATTCCAATATATATTCAATTTTTGTAATATACTTTAAAGTATAAATTAATATCAAAAATTAAAAAAAAATTAAATAAATAAAATTCTAAATAGTATTTCGTCAATTACAAGCTTCTTACAAGCTCTTAATTTTTAATGTTATAAATTAAATTAAATTACTTAAATTTAAATGCGGAAGAAAAAGTTAATTCAAAGTAAAAGTAGTCTATTTAAGGTTCTCTATAAATTAGTAACATATAACATGGATATAGTACTATAATGCTTACTAAATGTTCCATGCCTTGCTATTTGTACTAATTCATGAATATCAGAGCCAATTCTGCAGTTTTACTAGTTTATTTAACAAATTACATACTTACCTACATACATAAATGTAAATTGGAACAAATCGAACTTATCTCTCTAATTGGCTGTTCCACATTTACTTCTCCAATTTTCAATGAGAGGAGAACTCTTTGTAGCTCAAAGCTTTGTTTTTCAGTATTCCCCTTTTTTATTGTTTTTCTTTTCTCTTATCAATTTGCTGGCGATGCCAACTACGAGCACATCTGCTGCTCGTGCATAATAATCAGTTTGCCTGCTAACCGGAGGGAAGTTAGGTGCCAACAAATAACTAGGCTTAGCATCATTTGATTACATTTGTGCTCCAGGCCGAATCACTACTACTACTTCTACTACTCGGGATCCAGCCAAAACACCAGAACTGACTCTGAGTGCATCATTAGAGACGTGCTAGATTCGTGTACTATACTATGGCAATGGCATGGGGGGGGGGGGGGGGATGCCAGAAGGTAATTACCTCAAAATTATAGTGCTCAAGTACTAGGTCTGAAAGACGGGAAACTGAACTCGGCAAAATGCAGTTCAATTATTGGGTTACCCATGGCAGCTCACTCCAGATCAAGTCAAATTAGCTACAATACCAACTGGGAACTGTGGACTGGGGACTGGTTGATGGGAATCGGACTACTTTTGTGCTTAACCAATCTAATGAGAACTGAAATCAATTGTAACCAATTGCTCTCACCCCATTTTCAACTTGAACTTCTCTTGGGATGATTGAGCTAATATGAAATTATAGCTCCAAACTGAATACAAAATGGGAGTAACGCTTTATTTAATCGCTGCCAGGCAGAGGCTGAGACTCTGAGTTTTTCTAGGTTTAACTAGAGTTAACAGGACTTGGAAATTATTTTGCAACATTTTAAATAAACGTTAAAAGATCTCTCTTTATTTATAATTTTTCAAACAAATAAAAATACATTCTAATTTATTTATAAATTTAAAACTAGTTCACATGCTAAATAGTCATAGAGTCATGGACTCCAATAAATTAATTTTAAATGAATATATAAAATAATTTCTAAATATATATTAGGCTGTGTTATTTTAAAATTTTATTTTATTTTTATTTAATTTATTTTTGTAAGTTGATATTGAGCCAGAACTAAGGAACTTAGTCTGCCTCTTGTCAGATTTTACAGCTGACTTCTTTGACTTTAATGTGCCTTAATCTGATTAGTTTCGGCTTAAGCATAATGAAAAGAGCCATCATCATTAATTTAGGCATTACACAAAATGTTCTTTACATTGAATTATCATCAATCTAAACATCAAAGGAAAAATAAAATTATAATTTTTATAGAGTTTTATGATGGGATTTTACTCCATTTGTTGTGATTTCATATGAAATTTATGTGCAATAAATTATATTTTCGGCTTTGCACCTCAGTTTGTGACGTTGTGACAAAAGAGTCGAATGTCTGTCAGTCCGTCTGTCTGTCGAGTAGTCTGTCAGTCCTTCGTTTACTTATTGAAATCAGAAGACTTTGGCTTCGTGTGTGTCTTGCATTTAAATCACCGGAAATAATTTTATACACACTCACACACACACAGATGCGCATATAGTATCTGACTGGAAAATATTGAACCCTGTATGTTGGCTATACATACTTACATACGTTTGTGTGTATGTATGTGTGTGCTGGGGCTATATGCCTACCTATTCATGACAAGTTCCATAAATAGTCAACAGTGCACTGAGGCAGCCTTCCGTTTGTCTAGGGCCTGCAAGCGAATGCTTTATAGTAGTAGTAGTGTCTGTAAGGTCAACACCAATTCACACACACAAGCAGATACATACGAGTACTGTTGTTGTATTTGTTTAGCACGCTCCGAGTGCCTGGCCAACACACACACAGAGCACAGAGAGATGGCACTGACTGTCTGGCCAGCTACCTGTTGTGCCATGTCCGAAAGCAAAGCAGTCAAGTCATTGTCATCTTAGGGCTCTCCCTGGCCGAAAGCAAACTGTGAAGAAGATGAGGCGGCCCAAAAGTAAACAGCGCACAATCCCAGATGCATTCCTCTGGCTATTGGGCCAATTAATGTCATCAGCTCTCTCGAGTCTCTCGAGATATTGAAGTAATTAGCTTTTTATATCTGCATCGGAAACTGTAGTTGAGACTGCCACTATATCTTTGTTTGTATCTGTATCTATAGCTATTTCCTAAATCAGCGTCTGAGTGTGACTTAATTTGTATCTATATTTATAACTGTTTATGTATCTGTTCTTGTATCTGCAATTGCCTCTTTAAAAGTATCTGATGCTATATTTGTATCTGATTTATTTTGGTATCTGTATCATTGTCTGCATCTGTGTCTTTGTCTCTTTATCGCCAACCATTGTCGGGTCATAGACCGATAATTAGTTCTGGACATCATTATCATTAGCTCTGCCATGACTCATCCGGCCCAAGCACTTGACTCCGGCTCATAGGCAGTTGCCAAATCCGACTTGGTTCCTCTGCTTTTTATAGACTTACGCTTTGAAATGTGTTTTGTCATTCGTTCGCTTGGCTCGTTTTGGTAATCCTATTTAATGATATTTACTTTGGATATCTTTTCGTTGATTACGCATTCGATACGAGACGATACCGTTACGGTTGCGCATTGCGATTACTCAATATTCAGAGCGGATTGTCGTTCAGTGGAGTTCAGTGGCCTCCGCTGGGGCAGAAGAAGAAGCTAATTGGATTTCGTTTTTGATGGCTTATTTCATTTTCAATTGTCTTTTCTCTATTCTTGTGTTAGGTCAACGCATTACAACCATACATCTGGATGGTGTGCAGTACTTCATCAGTCGCATGAATCCCTATTCGCCGGAGCTGAACTATTTCCTGGCCTATCAGTACTGCCGCTCGCTGGGACTGCAGTTGGCCTCGTTTGAGACCAAGGAGAAGGCTGAATCGATGACCACGTATCTAAAGAATGCCGGGTACGGCAACTATGATTTCTGGACATCCGGAAATCGCTTGGGCACGGGCATGTTCCTATGGATGAGCACCGGTTTACCGTTCAATGCGACATTCGACTTCTTCGAGAACTCGGCCGATGCCATCCAGGCTGGCCTCCTCGATCCCGTCGATCACAATAGCAACACCTCACCCCAGCGTACGGCACGCGACAGGTAAGAGTGATACTCCTGTCTGCACAGGGTGTCCCATTAGCCATTAGCCACTAGCCAACGTATCGCCAAATGTATCCTCTCTTTTCTTTTCGTCCCTCCCGACTGTCTGTCTGTTGATCTATCTCTATAGCAGCAGTGGTGCCGAGAAGGGCTGTGTTATACTCAAGCAGCCGACGCTCAAGTGGATGCCCGAGGACTGCTCGGACGTCAAAGACTTCATTTGCGAGCAGACCCGCTGCTACTACTACAACTATGGCAGCATTCCGGTGTCGTCTGCGCAGGGGTAAGGACAACTAGAGAGCATGGGCGCCACTAAACGATTAAAAATGAACATAAAAATCATATCAAAACATAAAATCAAATGCAAATCAATTCAAATTTAACGATAACAATAACGATAACAAATCACAATTAAGATAATGACAAATTATATATCTGAATTACAATTACCATAATTAATGATTACGATATACGAATGCTTAAGCGAATGTCCTTAATTAAGATATAATAAAACTAAAACTAAAACCCATATAAACATCAACTGATAAAGTACGTGATTAATTACAAAACAAAAAAGTTAATTTAGTTGACCACAAAACAAAAACAAAAATGAGAAAATATCCATTCCAAACACGGAACGTTTAGAGTTCAAAAAGTAATACAAAACTATATCAAATAGGTGAGCTAAACCCCAAATTACTACACACACATACATATGATACTGATACTGATGTCCCCACTCCACTCCACTCCACTGGGGACTCAGCTCATCTGTAACTATGTAATACACCTAATACAGAAGACTAATGCGCAGCTATCAGCCTATTACTAACTTACAGTTCTACAAAAAAAAACCAAAAAAAAACAAAAACCAATTGAAATACATTTCAAATACACGAAAACTATTCTGCTGTTTAAGAGCTCCTCATAGTCATCAGAACAAACGGAACTTGTGCAAGATATTTTGTGAGGTTTAAAATAATAGGGTTATATTATTAATAGTAAATAATAGAAGGGACATCCAAGGTGTATTCTGCTTTAGGTGAATTATTAGCAGTCAATAAGGCTGACTTAATCTGCAAATTTAGTTATGTAATTTATTTAAAAATTATTATTTTCACGTCAGTTTTTTCCTCTAATCAGTGTAATTTATACAGAATTTAACCAATAATATTATTTATTGAAACTTTATGTATAAAATGTAGACTCCAAATACATAATTTGTTTTGCTTTATAAGCAAGGAAATAGTAAATAATTATTACGAAAATTCTAGAAATCATTGTTAAGTTCCAAGGAATACAAGTTTTATAAGGGAAATTTTCCAAGCAAAAAAATTAAAAATATAATGTTCTATAAAAAATAGTCTGCATATTCGTCGAGGCGATAAACTGTTGCATTTCATTTCCATTCATCAATTTATGTTTATTTATCTTTTTATACGTTTCATTCCGAGACTTATTAAAATTTTAACTTTTAAATACTATACATTTTTTATTTATTTTAACTTAATATATTTTCGTCTGTCGACTGCTAATTAATTGATATTAAATAAATAATGCGAGAAGAAAATTACTTTAAAAATCCATTACATTTGCCATAAACACAAAATTATCATTTCAACTCAGATGTATGAGAACCTAGTAAAATCTATTTAAAAGCTTTACAAATTGTTTCATATCTTTTACCATTATTTTATTCATGGAATCATCTCTCTTACAGACAAACGACAAATAGGCAAATGTTAATCTAAATACTTGTTAAATTAACTACTAAATGTTTAATAAACGCCCCTAACTAATGCTGGGTGAGGAGGTCTCATCGCCAGAGTTTAGTTTTTAAAACAATTTTATTCCGATAAGAGTGTAAGTCTTTTAGGAAGATTTTAATTTGAAATATTTAATATATAATTTATTCCTTGTTTATTAAATTTTATTATCAATGAATAGATGAAGATTTTAATTCGTTATATTTAGCATATAATTTATTTCTTATTAAAATTTATTATAAATTAATTGATGAAACAGTTTTGAAGGCAAATACAGAAAAAATACCTGAAATATTTAGTAAGTTTAAGATAAACTAGTAAATTTAATTAAGAAGCGTATAGAAATATATACAGGCCTGTTCACATTTGGGGTTCCTAAATTCGATGCATAGTTTTAGAGAAATGAAAATGTTTATTGTACTTACACACGAAGCAAGTCTATTTCGAAATGGACCAAATATGAAGCTAATCGAAACCGAAATGAAATTTGGAACCCCATTTTTGTCAGAAAGTAAATCGATTGATCGAATTCGAAAATGGGAACAGGCCTGATTGTGCTCTTGTTAAGTCTAAGAGACTTAATTAGTATTTAATTTAACTATTTGATAGTATTCATAGATGTTCCATTAATATCTTTTAGGAGTTGCCCTTAGTTGATCTGCACAAGTTTCGTTTTGTTCGGTGCCAAATGAGTGACTAAATAAATACTTGGTGGTTTGGGGCTTAGCTTTTCCATAGATGTCACTGTAGTCGTTGTTGCTGAACCAATGTGCCCAACGCTGCTGTTGTTGTTGTTGTTGCTGTTGTTGTTACTGTTCTGGTCATAAAGATGTGTGTTCAACTAACTAACTTTAGAATCAAACTCGCACTTTCGCACTAACCCCAATGCCAAGCTCGCTGCTAGTCGAATCAATACAAATCAGCCAAATGCAACCATCTGCATCATATGTATGTACATCTGATGTATGTATGTATGTGTGTGTGTAGAACGAAATTCATCTAATTGCAAATATTATTTCGTCTGTCTGCTTCGTTTTGTTGGTCTCTCTAGACGCCGCATCACCACAACCACACCACGTACCCCCGCCGCAATGCTGAACATCCTGCCCTCAACCACACCACTGCCAGTGCTGATGTCGACTAGTGCCAGCGGCACCCTGTTTGGCAAGACCAAGTCAACGGTGGCAGATGGAGTCCAGCAGCAGCCGTCGACAGTGTGGTTCAAGTTGAATCACGATCGCTCGCTGACGGATTCGGTTGCTGCTGCAGCTGCTGCGAATGTAGTGGATGCTGCTGCTGCTGCGGATGCTGATGTAGAGCTGGAGGCGGATGTGGAGGAGCACGATGAGACTGACGGCGAGACTGATTTCGATGAGCATGAGCACGATGGCAGCGAGGCGTCCAATGAGCATGCACGTGAGCTGAACGATGGCGATGACGTTAAGGAGCACGTTTTTCCGCTGAACGACAATGAGCTGCACAACGAAATGCATTCGATTGAGGAGCTGCAGCTGCAGCTGCAATCCCATGCCAACGACGATCAGCAGGAGGAGCACGAGCCCGAGCACGACCATGACCACGAACAGGAGCATGAGGAGGCAGCACCCGAAGCGGATGACCATGAGAGCGTTGAGCATGAAACTGAAACTGAGACTGACTCGCACTTCGAGTCGTCAGCCAGGGTCAGCGATGCGCCAGCTGCATTGCCCAGCTCCACGGAATCGCCAGCCATCGAGGTGCGTCTCAAGCAGATAGCCCAGGACTTTGAGAAGATGACCAGCGCCAGTGCCGGTGCCGGTGCCAGTGCCAGTTCCCAGGAGCTAAACCAGCACAAGGACGACATCACGCCACAGACATCACTCTCCCTCAGCGATCTCATACGTACACTGCGTCCCAGCGAGCAGCAGATCATACCACAGATCGATTCCGACTACTCCAATGCCATGCGTGTCCTGGGCAAGACTTCCGCCGTGGTCAACAACGACGATTCACGCAAGTTCAAGGTGCTGCCGGAGTCGCACGGCTTTTAAATGTTTACATGGGGGCCCAACTGCGCCGGGTTCCACTGAGGAATGGACATTTTAAATGGATCCCAAAAAGCAATAACTAAATGATGAAAATGCCACTTCTCTCTGCGGACTCGAGTGACGCAGTGAAGCTGTAGAAATTAACAATGATTTTTTCCCACTAGCATATCGAAAAGAGTTAAGATCACCACATAACATAAACCCCCCTCCCCCCACTTACTATTATATATGCTTTAATTGTATGACAAACCTTCGGAAATAAAACGAATTTGGTACATGTAAAAGAGTCCCTGTATTCTATATTTCATTTGGAAGGACTAAAGTAAGAATAGATTTTCTAGGGAAATATTGTGTACAGACTTGTTAATGTTTACGATCCTTAAGCTGTGATTTATTAGACTCTGGTAATGATGCCATAAATTGCCCTAGCCATAAATTAGAACTTAGGGCTTAAGCCTTTTTATGGCAATGCCTTTCAGACCCTGCACAGGCTTGGCTCTTCGAGGTGTGAGTGGTGCGTGTGGTGTGTGTGGTGTGTGTGGTGTGTGGTGCGTGTCTGCAGTCAAATTTGCAAATCATTTTTCTTAATTTAAAGAGGATTTCAGAACACAGAGCTCGGGCACAGCAGGTTTTATGTGTATGTTCTGTCGTTCACACAATTGGATGAAGATGAAAAACATGATGACGATGATGACGACGACGATGGCGACGACGACGACGACGTCGGTCAGTTGGCACACAATGGGCGCTGCTCGGCAGACAGAACACATTAAACAACAGACCCACCCGCCGCCATCAACTTCAGCTGCAGCTCCAGCTCCAGCTCCAACTGTATCTCCATCATGGGAGCTCTCCTTGATTTTGGGCCGCAGACAAAGGCGAAGACAAAGATAAAAATGCTGACGAAGTGGAAGACAAAGATGAAGGCGCAGACGCAGATGCAGACCTTAACTTTGACTTTGGCTTTTGAGTTTCACTTTGGTGGTTAATGAAAGAATCCTATACACCTGTGTATGTATATACTATGTGTGTATATACACACATACGGACAAAGAGAGCCGCACAGAAGACAACCTTGAAAAGTATCGCTGGGTCCAACGAACGTTTGTTGTATGATGTATGTATGCATGTGCTACACATATAAAAAGTTTCTCTTTTGCTGAAACGGCAAACTGAGACTCTCAAAAAAGGTAAACATTCCTCACGTACAGCTTTGAAATGCAACAGTAAGAACAGCAACAACAACAGGTAGTCGAATATGTTTTCAGCTCCAAAGTTAAGAATCATTTTCAGCCTTTGATTTGTTGCTCTTAAGTTTTTGGCTAACAGATGTCGAATATTATGGTGCCAATAAAGCGAATTATACGCTTATTAATCTATTCAATATAAAAGGAGGAAAGGCTACAGTCGGCCATTGCTAACAGGAGTAGGAGTTTCTATACTTTGCTTTGCAGCAGCAGCAGAATATACATACTATGTATACATGTACAGTGCGTTTCATAATCATAAGACAATTATACATATGTACATGTATTATATCTGGTGATTAAAGCTTAATCATCGTTTAAGCAACAACCATTGATGAAACATTTTTTTGAATTATTTTTTATATATTGTATATCGTCCTTGACTTTTGAGAATATCTACCAATCGGTTTTGCATGAATCCTATTAATCTTCTCTTAACTAATTCGAAAGTGTCTTATGAATATGAAACGCACTGTATAGTATGTACATGCACACTAACAAATATTCACACTTATGTATGTACCTGCACCCACAATGGCGAAGCCACACGCATACATTCCGCACGCTGTGGCTTTCTTCCTCCCACTTCACAATGCTCAGTACAGATAATTGATTATTTAATATCTCTAGTGTTTATTATGCAAATCGCACCAAACTTTTTATGCAGGCTTCGTTCATGCAAAGTCGGAAGTCAGAGACTCTCAAACTGTGTTTGCTGGGACAGCTAAGAGATTATGCTGGCAAATTTGAGGTGGAGGCAAGAGAGGTATAGAACATCAGAAATAAGTTTGAGCTGCTTATGCAATACAGGAAGCTAACAAAAAAAGAATTATGACTTTGGCTCAAATAGTATACGAGATCTATGTAGATATATAGGTGTTCTTACGGACCGACAGAAATGCATTTAGATAGAAAGACTGACAGAGCTACATATATCTCAGCCCTTCGACCTAATCAATAATATTATTGTACCAGGCGTCTACCATGCTTCCTTCTGTCTGTTACACACAATTGTCAATTGCACAATTGAAAGAAACCCTTTTTCTGCTTTTTAAAGCACACGGTCTAAAAAAGGGTATAATACGTTTGTTAACCCATTGGCAACCAAATATAAACAGTTCACCTCCACTTTCCATAAAAGTTTTAATTCCGACAAACATGTGCTGAATTTAGCGCAACAAAGTGTGAGTTGACTTGGTTGAAAGTGGTGAGCCCTCTTAATACCGGGTTGCATCGAGTATATGGCAATTCAATTGCAAATCAATAAGACACACAATTACAATATTAATCAGCCGATTACCAACACGGAAGTAAGTACATCGAGTGAGTACTTAAAATTTTACAAAAGGAAAGATGTGCACTTGCTGAAAAAGAGAAAGGTGCAAGTACTTATATAAGCGGAATCCTCAAAGATGCAACATCATTCCAGCCACAACATTTGATTTGGAAGAACAATCTGAATTTACTTAATACTGTAACTAACAAAATCAGTGAAAATGCAAGCAATCATTATCCTGGCTCTTGTTGCATCCTTGGGGTGTGTGTCTGCCCTGCCACAGTTTGAGCGAGGATCTCCATTAGCGCCGAGTGGTGTAAGTTGTTGTCCTACTATTACTACTATTACTGTTTCTACTACTTCTACTAGTATGTTACTCTTCAGCAACTATTTCTAATACCATTACTAGTACCACTTACTTATTATTACTTACTATTACCGCCACTAATACTCTTCAATACGAGGCATCGTGAAAACTGTACGACGAATAGTAAATCGGAGAATATACAAGCAACGCAGAATTAAAAGAGCTTTCTAACGGTGCATTCCATGGCATGAACAGAAGCTCTCACTAGAGCTTTTGACGGTTGAAAGTGTGCAGTTTGTTTTCGGCACAGTCCTTACTACTACTACTACTACTACGATGTTAGTACTACTACAACTACTACTACTAGTACAACTACTAAATTTCTCTTCTGCAACTGATTCTTTTGCTACTGGTGCTACTACTTTTGCAACCTTCACCATAACTGAAGTTGTACTCAACTTCTTGAGTATAACTTTTACTACTATTTTCTATTTTAGGTAGTTATTATTATATTCATACTATAACTATTTTATACTACTTTTTATCTTTAACCTTAAACTGTTCTTTACATACTTTAACTTTAATTATCTTATACTCTTTTGTAAAGTTATTCTTTCTACTATTACCTTAATTATTCACACTACTCCAACTTTAATAAATGAATAAATCAATTAAATATCAATAAATTCCGTCAACTTCTTCAACAGCTGTTTGAGATGACTGAGAGTTTAGCAGCTCCACCCGTAGATTTGAGCAGGCCCTTTGTATATCTGCCGATCGCAATTCCCATCTTTGAAGAGCCCCAGGAACCCCGATTTGTACGTCCAACCCCGAGGCGAGTCACAACCACCATGGCTCCCATGTCCACCATGCCCACTACGCCCACCAGACCCACTATTCCAGCCGTGCCCACCCGGCCCACTATTCCAGCCGTGCCCACCCCACCAAGCAGGCCAACCTTGCCCCTAATGGGTTAGAAGTTATTTACTATTTTAGCAGAGTATTACAAAATAAGTTTATTTATTGCTAAATAATAATAATAAATGTTACATATTGCAAGGAACCTGTTCTCAAATTTAACTGTATTTTAAAATCACAAGTTTTTGATTTTTAGTGATTTATAATACCACATAATAATTAGTATATATTAATACTAATTGCGGCTGTGCTGATGTTTAATTGTGTTTAATTTATGCCAGCAATCTGTGTATAAGCAAATTGATACTACCTAATCTCAATATAAATCAAAGTAAGCTCAAATTGATTATTTAAAATTCATAATATGCACATACATACAAAACAATTGACAGATAGGAAAGCGATAAGATACTACATGGGAACGAGTTTAGCAAAGCCTTGTGGAGGGTGTTATAATTATATGTAAATTCCCAGACTAAGCATAATGAACTAAATAGTCCCAGAGTAAGCATAAAAAGCAAAATAAGTGAGTAGATTTAATGATATAGTTCTTGATAAACAGTAAAACTAAACTTTGATATTTTTGATCCCAACAATTCCCAGACCCCTCCAAAAAAACGATATAAAAAAATGGAAAGATCACCAGTACGAATAAATATATTTAAAAATTTACAAATAATATTTCAGTAAATATTTATAGATATTTTATTTAAATTAATATTTATATTCTTCGCTCTGTTACCTTATGTCGTTAATAATTAAGCGTATTATAGCTAATCTGTCCAAAACTCTAGTGTAATATGAATGGGGAATCCCCATTTGAATAACGCTATTGACGCCGCTGTGATATATGTATGAATTGGAGAATTTAATTCGGTTTAAGGCTCTTGTAGCTCTAATTAAACTTTATTTACCGGTACCTTAAAACAGGTTCCAATTGGGATCAATTCTGAGTTAATAGCGAAAAACAAACAACTAAAATGGATTTATATAGCAGTTGTATATATACTATATATAGATATTAATGCTGTTAAACATAGCGCTAATTAAAGGCTATAAATCGCTAAACCAGTCGAATCAAAAACCTATATACAGCCAGTTTTGGTTTTAAGTCTTAATCACAGTAGTCTCAGTGACTTACATATGCATATACGATTACGAATGTGAGTGTGAATATGAATATGAATACGAATACTCATGCGAATATAAACATATAGCGTATTTAACTTTATTTCTAATTTAATTTGCATGATAACGCAGATGCCACGACTAGATGAGCACGGCTATAAAAGCCCAGACTCCGGCATCTGGGTCTAACATTGATGTTCAGCGATCAGACGTGAAAGGTAATACCAAGTAGTTAATGATTAAAACTATAAAGTTATCAAAATAATCAATGCAAGTGATTTGTAATTCAAGTGAAATGAATTCAGAAATTCCCAGAAAGTGATCGAGTGACCTTCTATCATACATATTCTCAAATCGAATTCGCATTATGCAATCTCTTGATTTACGTAATATTTACTAATTACACTGTGCAACAAATCGACACAGGTGATAATCAATTCTCTCTGTGCTTAATCACAGCTGAGTTTGAGCTAATCACACAGTGCAAGGTGTTCTACCTTGTTGTGTTTTTTAATGCCTCCAACCAAGTGCAGTTAATTCAAGTGTTTAACGGAACAAAACTCTCACTGCATTCTTTTTTTTTTCTCTCAAAAATCTCGTGTTTTATTCTCTGCGGATAAAGTGAAAAAACTCGTATTCAATTTAAGTAATAAAATAAATAAATCTCAAGTATTGCGAAACAATATAATACAAATTGGCAGGAGATCAAACAACTGAAGGTTTATAAATAAGATTTGCAAATGTTATGATTACAACAAAATGTTGAGAAAAGTAGGGTTGGATGAATTTAGGATGACAATAAATTTTATAAAATAGAGTAGAATATATTGAACAATATAAGCGAGAATATATTAAAAATAGAAGCTACTATTATACTCTGCAAAATAAAATGAAGTTTATGCTATTCCTATTCCACAATATATAAAATAGATATTATTTAAAATGGGGTGAATTATATAATTAAGGCCGAAAGCGGTACTACAAAGCACTTATTAAAATTAAAAAATTAATATATATATATTTTACATTGATATGCCAGAGATTGAATGTTAGTTTATGGTAAATGAAGTACTCAAAATATTTTGATTTGTATAGTATGCTATATATAATTACTATAATAATAATTTTTTTCTTGAGGTTCTCAATGCAGCAAAATAGATCTCGATAAAACATTTTTCCAAATTAAAATTAAAACTTGGTATATATAATTGTTCCATTAATTTAGGAAAACTTTAAACGATTCGGAGAACATTTGAATTAACCCCAGGCTAGAAAACGGAGAAGTGCATGAATAC
Organism: Liodrosophila aerea; assembly: GCA_035045005.1. Taxonomy (NCBI): domain Eukaryota; kingdom Metazoa; phylum Arthropoda; class Insecta; order Diptera; family Drosophilidae; genus Liodrosophila; species Liodrosophila aerea. Next base: position 49,026 of record JAWNNL010000237.1, read on the forward strand.
TCATAGTGAAGTCTTTTTTTGGGCTGGGTGTAGGATCTCTACAAGTACTGGCGGACATTTAGTTATTTTCTGGCTAGTTTTAGCTAATTTGAATCTTCAAAAACTCGTAATTTCTCAGTGTTTTTATGTAATTAAATAATCAAATTATCACCAGTGTTGTCTCAATGAGCTAGTTTTGGCTATTGTTGACTATATTATTTTTCTTATATTTAAACTGGTATTTTTCTGACAGTGTACTCTCTTCTACAGCTTAAAATGAAATTATTGCTAGTTTTTGTGCCACTCTTGGCTCTGGCATCTGCCCAATTTGGTGGCTTTGGAGGTGGTGGACGCCTTGGCGGTGGCCTAACCGGAGGCCTTGGTAACGTGGCGAATCGAGTGCAGCAGGGAGTGTCCAACATTGCCGGCAGACTGCCGACCCCTCCGCTGCTCAACAATGTGCAGGACTTTGGTGACTTTTTGGTAAGAGTGCTGCTCCAAGCGTGATATGCGGAATTAAAAGCAAACTCAATTAACTTCAACTACCGCTTGACAGTCGCAAACAGGCAAGAGCTATCTCTCAGCCGCTGATCGCCAGCTGCGCGAGGGAATCTTCAGTGCCCGCAAGGGTCTGGTGGATGCCGCGAACAATGCCTTCCAGAGCGGTGCCTCCACCTATGAGCTGGCTGTGAATGCGTTCGCTGACCTGACCAATGCCGAGTTCCTCAAGCAGCTCACTGGACTGAGGAAGTCGTCATCTGGCGAGTAAGTACAGACACTCAGACTCACAGTGAAGTTGATGCAATGAAATGTGTTTTGGCTTGCAGGCAAAGAGCCAAGGCCCATAAGCTGGCACCTAAGCTGGCCACAAATGCGCGCCTGCCCGACTCATTTGATTGGCGTGAAAAAGGAGGTGTTACTCCCGTCAAGTTCCAGGGAGAGTGCGGTTCCTGCTGGTCGTTTGCCACAACGGGTGCCATCGAGGGTCATGTGTTCCGCAAGACTAACCAATTACCGAATCTGTCAGAGCAGAATCTGGTTGATTGTGGCACCATTGATCTGGGACTCGACGGCTGTGATGGTGGCTTCCAGGAGTACGCCTTCAATTTCATTACCGAACAGAATGGCATTGCCGCTGGCGCTAAGTATCCCTATTTGGACAAGAGGGAAGATTGCAAGTACAGCGAGGGTTTAACCAGTGCCCAGATCACTGGCTTTGCCACCATTCCACCAAAGGATGAGAAGGCCATGAAAACTGTAATTGCCACCCAGGGTCCTTTGGCCTGTTCACTCAACGGTCTGGAAAGCTTGCTGCTGTACAAGCGTGGCATCTATGCGGATGAGGAATGCAACAAAGGTGAACCCAATCACTCTGTTCTCGTTGTTGGCTATGGCTCGGAAAATGGAGAGGATTATTGGATCGTCAAGAACTCGTGGGATAAGACCTGGGGCGAGGAAGGCTACTTCCGTCTGCCACGTGGCAAGAACTTCTGCGGCATTGCCCTCGAGTGCAGTTATCCCATTGTTTAACCTCAATATGAAGCTAAGCTCTTTTTAACGGGGTTTATCTGAAAATCAATTAATAAACATCATGAGAATATCAAAAATATTGTGATTTAAATTACCCTCTTTAATATGATTTCAGAGTATTTTCACAGCCTTGTCATTCAATATTATTTCCATTTGTTTTAATAGCAAAGTTAAGTTTATCAGATTTACTTTAATCTTTTTTACGTGTTTAACTAAAGTTGCATCGCATATTTTTTTAACAGTATGTAGGTAGTGTCCCACGTCAAGTATTTCAAATTTAATTGCAGTATATTATTTAATTAAGTTCTCACAGTTAAGGTAATTTCAAGTTAACTCGACTTCTAAAAGAATATTATAGGAATTCTCTTAAAAATAAAGCGACTTGTGTTTCTAAATTAAACATACAACAAATCAAATTACGCGGGCATTCTGCCAGTGCTGTAATATTTTCAGTTTTTGAACTAGTTCAATAGAGGTCAGGAAACCAGTGTTGCCAATTTGTCCTTTTTCCGGACAGATCTATCCTTTTTTAAACTGGCATTGCCGGAAAAATTCTAAAACGTCCCCTGTCCGGAAATAATGCCTTTTTTAATATAATCTATCCTTTTTTCATCCTTTTTTATTTTTGTAAATCGCTCATACAATTTATCATTATCAACAACGTGGCATCGCTTTCATATTATGATTTTACGTATTCGATAAGCATTTTGATTGTAATCGAAATTATGTGTCTCGATTGGCGGTTGACTGTGTTTTGATTATAGGCTTATAATGCATATTTCAACTTTCCCAAAGAGAAACAAAGCAAGTTTCGCAACGATCCAGATAAGGAATACCTCCAAGTATTGCAAGTGCAGTTTAAATGCAATAATTTTCCAACTACAAGCGATGAGCAAAAAAAAAAAAAAAAAACATGCAAAATGCAGTGTCCTTCGCTCAGGTGAACAAATTACCGTTTACACCAGTTTTAACTTCTGCCGTTCGTCAGGAAGCCTAAATCCGTTAACCTATGTTAACTAATGCTCAAGTACTCCATGAAAATAATGAATTTCTATGAATAAATATATGAATATTAATAAAATAAAGTTGTCCTGTTTTTTTGTCCTTTTTTTTTAAATCTATCCATTTTCTGTCCGTTTTTCCGGGCTCATCTGTCCTTTTTTTTTGGTGAGGAGTTGGCAACACTGCAGGAAACTGTTACTACTTAAAAATTAAAAATGCCGCCAAAAACAAATAAAAAGGGTTATTATACTAGAAAAAACGCCAATACATTGTTATAAATAATATTAAACAATAATCACCGATATACATAAAACAGTCATTTTTACAAAGAGAAATTCTAACCATTACTTGCATTTGAATTTCGAAGTTGGCGCACTCCATTATTAACATAAAATGATAAACCGCACAAAGTATATATGTTTTGGATCACGATGATAAGCGTAGTCGATATAGCCATGTTTGTCTCTCCGTGTGGGCGTTCACACAATCTTAGACTGGAAAATTGCATTAAAATCGCTAACAGAGTGCAATTCGCTTAACAGAGGCAACCAATAATGCATCGAGTGGAGAACGAACAAAATAGCCGAGTACCCAACGTTAGTTAGCCAAGTTCACAACCTTATGTCATACCACAACCCCGAATAGCCGCTACAATAGCCCCATAATTATTATCATTAATTGCCTTCCGTTGACAAACAGATCTGTCTGCAAGCTCAACAGAAGAAATTATATTATTTATAGACTGTTTGAAATTGACTTTAACTCAAGTTTAGGCTATCTTAGACACGTAAAGACCCCATTTAAAAATAGTGCCAATGCGCCAACACATAAAAAGGGGCAAATTTTGCCTTATAAACGCCAAGTGTGGCAGCCGTGCTCATCACTTTGCGTGTGGGATAAATAAATAAATAAAAATAGATAGTTGTCAACGAAACAGTTAATTAAGAACATAAACGATAAATTAACATCCAGTAAGATGAGGATGCCATAAGGAATGGCGTCTGTGCGTCGAATAGACCGGAAATACCCAATGTTGTTCCTGCAGGTGTGTGGATAAAAAAGGTCTAATAAGGCAAGACAATAAGTCAAGGCCCGGCCCAGCCCACTTTTTGGGAAAGTGGTGGGCGTTGTCACCCCGTCACAAGGTTGTGCTCATTCTATTCTGTTAACAAAGCGAATTCCAACCTTTTATATCATTGTCCATTGTTTTATCAACAATAACTATGTACATACACATACACATGCCTACATGTTTATTTACGTATCGATTACTATTCGTTCTTACAGAAATGTGCTTGCTAGTCTCGTGCATTGATATTAATCCAAAGAGTCCCCAGAGTCATATGCATTTTACCAATAAAAAAGTCAACATCATAACTACCACCTAATTGTCATACCCTTTTGACTAACTGATCGACCCTAAATCGCAATGGACGAAGACATTATGAATGCCGTTGAATCTCTTTTTGGCAAAGATGTGAAGATTGTCGACTGCGAGACAACGTCCTCTGTGCAGCAGGAAGAGGTTCTACTGATAAACGGCGTGCCGGTCAAATTGGATGGACTGCCCGCGGACGATGCAAGTGCCATCAAGAGCGCACTACTCGATGGCCAAATGCCGGCTGTGGAGCATCTGAATCAGTTGCTTCTACGCGCCGGATTGGCACAGCAACCAATTGAAGTGGAAACTTCCCTGACGGTCAAGTCTTCCTTGACCACCACCGAGGAGGTGCTAGTCTCACGTAACGGTCAGGTGCTTGACGAGCGAACTGTGGAAACCAAAGAGCATTTTAATCATCAGTCACATCAAAAGGAGATCTGGAATCCAATCAAGCAGCAGCACGATGCATTGGCCCGCGCGACGCCAGAGAACGCACTCAAGTATCGAACAAACTCGAATTCCACATTTGCTTCGCAGACAACAGATGGAGAGACTGATCATCGATATGGAGAGCGTCTGGGTCGCCAATTGAATCAAACATTCTCGAATGCCTCACTCATGTCCAGCAGCTCGGCCATTACCGGCTCGGATCAGGTGATTGGATCCGCCTCCAATATATCAACTGCCACAACATTGGGCGATAAGAGCTCGAATATAAGCAGCTGCGATTCAGGTCACGATGGCCTCTTTCACAGTGTGTCGATGAGCGCTCCCTACGTGCAGAGCGATGCACGTGATCCTCAGACCGATTCTATGTACTGTGACATTCCCAGCTCAGCGGATGAAGCTGACACCGTGTCAGTTGCCATGCTGGTAAATCAATAAGAATAAATTAACTATTATTTTCGATAAATAAATACCATTTCCCTTGTCTTGCAGAGCACACACTTACGTATAACAGAATCCTGCGACATAGCCACTGATTGCCAAGCCACGCCTGCTTATGCCAAAGACCTGCCAGCCTCTGGTAATCTCGAGACACTTGTTCAGCTTCTAGTTAACACCAAGAGCGAGGAATTGGAGTTCACCCTTCTGCTCTGTGCACGATTATTTGTGCCAGAGCAGCAGCTGCTGGCCAAGATCATGCAAGTGTGCCAGAGACAGGAGCAGAGGCTGCTGCAACTGCTTAACCACTGGCTGCGTATATGTGCCAATGATTTTCGCAATGAGACTGTGCTACAAGAACTGCGCAAGCAAAGCCAGAGTCAAGCTATAAGTGCATTTCTTGACGAGATACCCGTTGCACTCGCCAGCCAGGATGCAGGTCGACGCACGGCGTTGCAGTATTTGCTAAGCAAACAGTCCTCGGCCAGCTCCTTAGGGCGACAGAGCAGTATTAAATCGCTGAAGCGCTTCGCTGCTAATGTCTACAAGACCGACAATGTGCTGAGCAAGTGCAGCAGCGCTTTTGAGCTAGCACATCAGCTCTATGCCATTGAATATGCCTATCTATCGCAGATACGTCTGGAGGAATTCATCAGTCTGATAAGTGCGGGCGAGTTCAAAACTTGCATGGCCCAAACAAAGGCAAGCACCTTAGGCGCTGGCTACACTTCCGATAAGCTTGCCGAGATTTGCGTTCCAGCCTATGTGCAATGGTTTAACCAACTCAGTCGTTTGACTGCCACGGAGATATTAAAGGTAATTACTCATCTAAATATAAGAAGTTTGTATACTTTAAAAACTATTTCCTATATTTAAAGCTTGGCAAAAAGTCACATCGGGTGCAGATGGTTGAGTACTGGATAGACACAGCCTTGGAGTGCTTTAATACGGGCAATTTTAATAGTCTAATGGCAATTCTTACGGCTCTGAACTTTTCTTCTATTGCACGACTTAAGAAAACCGTAAGCTTGACTCTGATTTGTTCGATTTGCAGTGTTTTGAACAGTTTTCCTTCACAGTGGTCTAAGGTGCAGACATCCAAATTTGAGGGTCTGGAACATCAAATGGACGCCAGCTCAAATTATCGGAACTACCGCTCCACCATGAAAGCTGCCATTTGGCGTTCCGAGCGTGAGGAGGCCAACCAAATCGAACGTGCTATTATACCGTACTTCTCGCTATTTCTCAAGGATTATTATGCCATCAACGAGCAACACAAAACCAGGCACGCCCCTTTATACCCTATTATATGAAGATGCCTCTAATAACTGTGTATTTTGTAGATTGGCCAACGGATACTTTAATTTCGAAAAGTGTACTCTCTTTGGTACCCAATTGCGTATTTTTTACAAATGCCAACGATTGGAGTGTCCATACGAGCAGCTACCAAATGTTGTGGGATATTTGCAAAAAGCAGAGGCCTACACCGACGACCTTCTAATGAAAGCCTCCTACGAATGCGAGCCGCCGGATGGTGTCCAGGAGAAGGAACATTACAAAGCCCTAAAAGCGGCGAAGTAATCAAAAGCAAAATGATAACAATTGTAGGCGAATTTCGCATAGAGCCTCGCACAAACGTTGTTAACACTTCCATGTTCACATTTGCATTTGCGTCAGCAATTACGATAATAATTTTAACACAAGAATTCGCAATCGTATTTGTTAATTTGTACCTAATCTTAAGCATAATACGAGTATATTCAGCTAACTATACACAACAAACGTAATAGTCGACAAATTAGAAAGCTAATTGTATTTAATTCAATTAGTTTTTCTTAAGTACAGTAGAAAAAAATTAAATTTTTAAAGCAATCCGTTTTGAATGAATCTTTAATTAACGTAATGTAGAGAACTTTTGAAAATCGACTGTGAAGAATTTGCCAAATAGTTCCAACGGATAATGCTTGCCCTCCCCTCCACAAGGGGCGTGCACTCGTATCTGTCGCATATGGGTATCCCGACCATTCTGATGATTCGATATGACTGCAATTTGGAGCATGAAGGTGCGCAGCGACTTGACATTGCCATCCTTAATCGGTATTTGAACCCAGCCATTGGGCTCGGCTAGATCAATCACCTGCAATTCCTGCAGATCATTGAAATTTGTGCCGGAACGTATAGAAATGCGAGATGGTGTATAACTCTCGTCCAGTTTGTAATCTGTGTATATGTAAATTTGGCTGATGTTGGTGCGTTTATGGAATTGTATGTTGACCAAATGGGGCAATTGCCCATCCGATTGCCAGTAGGTGTCCATTATGTTATCACGTAAACGTTCCACGCCAAATCCTGCAATGCATTGGTTTGAATTGAATTTAGTTCGCATATTATTCAATCAACTTTACCTGGCTTGCAGGATGACAAACTCCACACAGCCTGAGAGCCAACTTCTCGTACAAAACCCAGTCGTTCCTCGGCTAACGGATCCTCCTCGCTAGTAATAGCTGGCTTGACTGTGGATTCTTCTTCTACACTTGTCGCCATGGTAGTCTGACTTCGACAACAGCAAATATCACCAAATTTACTCAATTGTGTTTATTGGCATTTTATAAAATATTTGATTTTATTTGTAGTTTCCAGCACCAGTGTTGCATTAAAAATTAGCGTTGCCACATCTTAAAATTGCCAGATGCACTTGGCAGTAGAGATGCTTCATTCAGTTCATTTCAAGGAATTAGTTCAGTCGTTCAGTTCGTAATGAAGCAACGAATATAAATAAAACCCAAATATAACGAGAAATTTTCTCACAAAACTAGATCAGGATGTCCAGCTGAGTCGAGTTTACTTGTGAATGCGTAGATTTCAGATCGAAAAATTAGATTAAAATCGTTAACAGAGTGCAACTCGCTTAACAGAGCAAAAGGTAAACAAAGCCAGGTACATCAAGCGTAAAGCGAACAAAATAATCAAGTGCACAACGTAAGTTAGCCAATTTCACAACCTTAATTCATTTCACAACCCCGAGAGGCACTACAACAGCCCCATAAACATTAAGTTTAATAGCCTTGAGATGACAAAATAATTTGGTTGTGAACTCAACAAAAGAAATTATATTATTTATGTATTGCTTGAAATTGGTTTTAACTCAATTTAAGAAAGAAACAAGTGCCATTGCGCCAACATATAAAAAAAGTGCCAATTTTGGCGCAAAACGCCAAGTTTGCCGTGATCACAAACATCAAAACGCACATGTTGATGCAGTTGTAGAAAATAAACAGACGAGATGGTGAGGAAACTGAAATATCATGAGCAGAAATTGCTGAAAAAGGTGGATTTTATCACCTGGAAAGTTGATAACAGTGGCAAGGAAAACAGAATTTTGCGTCGCTTTCACATACAAAAGCGTGAGGACTATACAAAGTATGTATGCAGCAACCATAAACACGTAAAGCGTGTAAATAAATACATATGTTGATTTGTTTGTATTGCAGGTACAATAAATTATCCCGCGAAGTGAGAGAAATTGCTGAGAAGATCGTTAGACTTGATGGCTCAGACCCATTTAAGGCGGAAGCGGCCGATATGCTTATGCAGAAGCTGTATGCCATGGGTGTTACCAACGACTCCCAAACCCTGGAATCCGCTAGTAAAACCACAGCCAGTCACTTCTGTCGGCGACGCTTGCCTGTGCTAATGGTTCAGAGTAAGCACTCATAAATTTTGGTACCTTGTAGCTGCATAGCTAATGTTCTCATTACTGTTGCAGTAAAAATGTCGGAAAATCTGAAACATGCCACTGAGCTCGTTGAGCAAGGACATGTGCGTGTCGGTCCTGAAGTTGTTAAAGATCCAGCATTTCTTGTCTCCCGCAACCTAGAAGATTTTGTCACCTGGGTTGATGGATCCAAAATTAAGGAGCATGTTATGCGCTATAATGACTTGCGCGATGATTTCCAAATGTAAATGTTAATAACTAATAAATTTATTATAATAATAACTGTAACTAATGAAAGAAACTGTTGTTCTCTCTGGTTTGTTATAAATCAGCCGCAACGTGCATAGCCGTAAACCCAAACTAATTAAACACTGGTCCACTCCTAATCCTACGTCTGCACCCAGTTACTGCTGCGCCTACGGGCTCTGTGTGTTTGTGTGTTCGCTGTCAACTAAGCTAACGTCAGTGTCATAGAAAACTCACAGCCGAACAGTAGCCACTCTGTGTATTGGTGGATTCGGCAACTTTCATACACCTGTGCGTGCATTGATGTAAGTATTGTATATGTGCTTCCATCATACATTTAAACTACATAAAAAAGACGTGGGGTTGCAATTTGTTAAATTATCATTTTTAATAACTTTATTACATTTCATATAATAATGTTTAGATCGCATTAATATAATTTATTAATGTGGGAGCCTTTCACGCCAAGGGCGCAGCTGCGCCGACACACATACATATAGTAAGTATATATAGTACATACGTTTATAAACTTGTTTTACTCTATCGAACAATCGATCAATCAACCTTTTTACTTGCCCCATCCCTCTTTGCATTTACCATTCCCGAATATGATGCATTGTTAATTAGAAAACATGTGTGTGTTGTATGCAGGATACCATGCAAATGAATATCATTGGGAATTAAGCAATTTAAAATATTTATAATTAAAAAACACCTTTGCTCTTATTCATTGATGCTTGATGAAAGTTGGAAAAGACACAAAACGGGTTTCATTGAGCGGGGTCTAAAAGGTGTACAGATTAAGAAATGGAACAGATTTCAATATGATGGCAGTTAGACGCGTACAAATTCTATTGAAAAACAATCGATATTCCCCAAACGATCCCAGAATATGACTTAAAGAAATCATTTTGAAATTTGCACATCTTTTAAAATTTAGAGTCCAGAATGCATCTGACTTAGCAATGAACGAATTAGTATTTAGTGTGTATGTAGTTTATAGATACAATATGCGATTTGATTCCACAGAGTTTTTGTACAACAAAGACAGCTTATATAAAACAGTTTGTTAGCCAGTTAAGTCTTTTTTTCAGTTTTCCATATTGTTGCCATAATTGGTATTTATATGTATATGTATGTATGCCTGTCTGTATGTAATCTTGTACATATTAGTTCAATTAATCGTGTGTTTAAATTTGCATAAAAAGTACAACTATCAATTAGTGTTAAATAAATAGCTAGTGGCATTAAAATTAGTGTCGACTGGCGAAATGTTACTCATTGTGGGGTCGCCCCTTGGAGCGCTGAACTTGAACTTCAATCCGTTTCCCCCGCTCACAGTAGTATAATAATAATCAGGGGCAACGCACACATTTCGCATTAAAAAAATAACAATTAAAAACAAATTAATATAGATACAAAGAATTTCCTACATTGTTTTCTTGTTCATAATCCTTCTTCAATTGGATAAGATTAGGCAACTTTATCCGTTGGATATTATTTTGGCTTCTGTGTGTGTGTGTGTGTGGTGTGTAAGGGGGAAGTTTCTCTATTGTTTATATTACTTTCTGTTCATTTTGTTTTTCTGCTTAATATCAAAATAAATATTTTCGCCATTGTATTACGATTACAATAAGTTTTGTATTATTTTCCAATTCGGTTGCTGTGTGCAATTAGTAATTAAGCCATTATTATGCCGTAATCTCGGCACAGGCCCGACCCTATGACTCGATGCCGTTTGTATTCTCCTGTATGTCATGTGGCATGTGGCATGATTAAAGAGTTTAAATCACAAGCGCCATATCCTTCTTGCTGGGCAACTGCACCCGCTTGCCCTGCCACAGTGAGTTGTGTATTGTGAAGGCGTCTATTGTAACAGTCAGGTGCTTGGTGTGCACCTGTGAGAAGCATTTGCCACCTGAGTTATACCTGCAACAGGAAAGCCCAATTAGTGAATGTACACACAGTGCAAGACGGACGAATGATACTCACTTGAAGAACTTATCGAACATGACTTCGTCGACTTGACTAGGTCCCGTGCCGTACAGCTTGGTCACCTGATCCGTTTCGGGCACATAGCTGTAGAGGGCACGGAATTGGCAGCCCGCATCACGGAAGAGTACAAGAAAGTGTTTCGCCTCCGACCGTGCAATCTTCTCCAGCACTTTCTGCTTGGCCTCACGATTAACGGCACCCGGAAACACGCAATACTCGACGGCATTCAGTATAATGCCGCGATTCGATTTGGCCGCTGGTTGTTTATATAGTTTTGGACCTGTGAACATAATAAAAGCGAACGATTAACAAAATGCATCAAACCAACTCATTCGTATATATACTATTGCTGATATATACTCTACTCGATCGGTGTTATGGCAGGCTTCCTAATCGTATTAATAATTTATATCAACTGCAGGATTATAACGTGCAAAAGTGAGCATTCAAAACTGCAAGGCAATTGTTACTCTCAACACTACAAATCATAGAAATATTTACACCCTGCATAGAAGGTCTATTTCTTATGCATTAGATTGCTTCAAAATGTAATTTGTCTACGAGTGAAATTGAGATTATTTATAAATGGTATTACTTATATTAATCTGCACAATTTAGTTATTTAACTAGTATAATTAATAATTGAGATTTTCAGAAAAACTCCCAATAATATTAAGTAATTATTATAATTATTAAATTCCCAATTTTCTGCTCTTTATATGTTGAGATTATAGATCCTGGAGAATCGTTATTTGAAAGAAATTTCAAAGGAAAACTAGACAAAATTCCTAGCATTTCGCAGATATATATATCTCCTTTTCCTATTCTAAACAATTTAAATGTCTTTCTCATTATAAAACTAATTATATTGGGCTAATTAGTAAAGAACTCCAAATATATTAATCCCATAATATAATTATGCTAGTTTTTAATGAGCCATTTCATACCTGTAGACAAATTACTTGAAGCATTTCTAATTATATAGCACTACTTAAACTCAATGTTACTCTATATACTTACATTTTTCGACTAGTTAATCTAGGGATACTATAAGCTAACAAATCATTACAAAAATTCAAATAAATACACAAAATATCTATACAAAAACATAATGTATAAATTTATAAACATAAACATAATAAATTGCTTGCAGTTTTGCAGTGAAATAAGATAATATAATTTCTGGTTCCTTCAAAATCTGCAAATTGTGAAGCGGTTAATTGGGCCAATCGGGTATATATGTTTGTATGTATTTTTGGGATTGCTCTATAACTAGAAGACACATTTCGGTTTGACTATCGAAGTCGTGGATTTGACGACGCAACGGAAGAACGAGTGAATTGCAATTAGATATAGTATCTGATCTGTATCTGATCACGCACACACGACTGTTGCAGTCCCTACGTAACGGTGTGTACGTCTACACATAGTTGAAACTCATATGTATGTATAAAGTAGTTAAAAAATCATACGTAATGTTCATATAGGAATAATGCCAATTGGTATGATTGAAAACTATGATAAAATTAACAAAACAAAAAAAAAACCAAATGAAAAAGATATGTAAAAACATAAGGATGTATCTTATATGAGGCGTTCCATAAGTGATGCACAAATGATGTATGAAGAACCAATACGAGTATGTATGGTGTATGGTACGATTGGTAATGGTGAAGAGTTGTGATAATAACTGAGAGGATTTTGCTTTGAGACTAGGTACAAACCCGAGTATTCCATGTTTGCATTCGCAGTTAATGAGAAATCGCTGGAACCATCATCAAATCCGCGACGCTTCGATATCAAACCTGGCGGCAAAGAGCCTGGTCCTGATGGAGATGGCATATGCCTACCTGATGCACCCATTCCCATTCCTGGTGACGGTGCTCGACGCGGCGGTGTGGCGCGTCCCAATCCCGAATCTGATTCTAACCATTAAGCGAGATTGGGCGAGATCATCATCAATCATCAGTCAGACAGGCATACATCAACATGCACATCACATCAAACCACAGCCAAGGAAAACCGAATGACCAAGCAACAGTTGCGCAACGGTTGCCAAAGAGAAGGAGAGTTGCCAGGGATGCAGTAAATTCATTGATTGATGGTGATGATGCAGTTATCGATACGATTGCGATTTCGATATCCATATCGATTGTTTGTTAGTTGCAGCCGATGGTAGCGATCGAGCGGATGAATGTTAAATCATTTTTATTTTTTTTTTGGTTTTTCATTAATAGTTTTTTTTTAGGTTAATTTTTACAGTTTTCGTTTTCGTTTTCGTTTTATACACAATCGAAAGCAACGGGAAATAAAAGAAGAAGAGAATGTGTGCATGGAATTTAGTTAAGCAATTTCATAGATCTTTCAAATGTAGAAGATAAATTTGCAAAAAACCTAAATACGATATGCATGAGTGTGCTCGGCGCGTGTGTGAGTGTCGCATATAAGTGAGGGTGTGTATGTGTGTGTGTGTGTTTTTCAAAGCAAAAGAAACGCAATCCTGTTCCCCACAATAAGCGGACAATATTTACAGGATGAAATCAAACCAGAACCACTTGAGAATTATAAGACAAACCGCAAACACCGCCACCACTTCCATTCTTCATTTTATGATCACAGAAGAAATTAATCAGTAAAGCAAATTATGGAAAAAAGATATCGATAAATAGGTATAAGAAATTTAAAAGAAAAGAAACGTTAATAAAAAAGTATAATAAAATCTAGGAAAAAGGTTTCTAGTTTTACTATAGAAGAATTTTATAAAAATTAATGGAAAGTATATAGAATTTAAAAAGATTCGAGTTAAAAAACAAATTACAACTTATACACCTATACAACAGTCAGGAGACAACATAAAATCAAATCTGAACACCAAAAGATACAAAGATACAGAAGTAAATATATAGTAGATAAAATAAAGAGTAGATCAAACTGCCACCAAAAGTAGGCAAGAATAAAATAATGTAGACAGGAGACAATAGACAATATACAAATAAGAATGTCTTCGTGAGACCACAACCAATATGGAGAGGCAAAGAGATAAAAGTAAGTTCTTAAACTCTTACATAACCACAAACCAAACAGCAAATAGTAGGAGAGTAAAAGTTAGGATAGTTTTAGGACTAAACGTAAAGACAAGCAGCTGTAATAGTTTTTTTTTTGTAGCTGTGAAACTCTTCTTACCGCACAAATTCATTAGCGAATTGGATTTTCGGCCACGGAAATTAAGAGTGCTCCCCTTAGCAACTGATATACGCGATAAAGTGCGACCCCTTTCGACGGCTGGCTCTGTAAGAATTGGCATCACGGGAGAGAGCCGCGAGAGAGTGCATAATATGGATCAGATTCAATTCGACTTTGCTATAACATAACTTATAACAAGGAAATGATAATTGGATAGCACTATGCAACAACAAGAATGAATTGAAAAAGTTATTTTATTTTATTGTGTTGCATAGTGTAATCTCTTGTGACACAAAACCAAACCACACACACACAATGCTTACAAAATAAAAGATTATCACTATATTTAGTTGAGATACATATATGTGTCATCTATCTCCAGTTGAGTTTTCCCCCAGTTAGTAGAATATTCAGTTCTCAGTTATTTCATAGTTTTGTTTAGTTTGCTTTGGGTTAATCTAGACTAAGTTTAGTTAGTAGTCTTTTAGGTGATTTAGCGTGAGTTATTCTCTATCTTTTTTAGCACGCCTATTAAATTATAACAAAATAAAGTAAAGCTCTGTGTGTTTATCAGCTGGCAGAATAGTTGTAAACTAAAAACCAAACGAAAGCAACTCAAATATAGCAATCTTAGAACTTGTTACCCAGCACCAACCTCTGGAAGTTTTGTACGATCCCCGTCGTCCAATCGGAGTTGAACTTGTGCTGGGATAATCATCGGGGGACTCTGTTGAACAATGGGATTAGTTTCGGTTATGTTTCATATACATATTTCTTAATTCTTATATTCGAGATGCTAAATCATAACCAACTAGAATGTGCCCTTATACCAAATCAAAGTCTACATTAACTAATTATAAAATTAACGTAATAATTACCACATGCTTAACACAACTCATAAAATGTTATTAACAAATGAATGAAATAATATAGAACCAATATTGAATTTACCTTTAACAGTGAGGGAGTCTTGCGATCCCCTGTAATAATCTCGTTTCATTGAGTTTGAGCTTAGTTGACCATAGCCTGTACAATTAGGAGCGGGGGCAACCAAACAAGTAACATAAACAAAAACAAAGAACATGAATTTTACAAAATTAGCTAAATTAAAACAAAACTAAAACAAGTAAACTAAATTAAGTTTTGCACTCTAGAATCACAAAAGTTATGGAGAGCAGAGACTATTGGGTTCTTCGTAGAGTAAGCTAATAAAATATTGAGTTTAATTTTACAAGTTAATCTGAATATAGTTAAGAATTCCTTAATTGAAATTGAGCTGAAAAGCCATGTTGTGCTTTTACACATTTATATATAAAGGAAGTTTTGTTTCAAAACAGTTAACTATAGTAGTTATTATTGATCTAAGGAATTGAAAAACCTGAGAACTACTAAGAACCCTCTATAGTATAGACTCTATACTATGGAGTCTAAAGTATATATGTACCTCACTAGTATCAAAGAATTGAAAATATATAGAACTGTCCTCATCTATACCTAGCATCTATACACTAGCAAAGACATGAGTATAGGAGCACGATGGTCTGATACCCCTAGCCTAAAATTCATTTGAGAAATATAAAATAACTTTGCTGCTTTTTCTGCAATCTCAAGTCAGACCTAGGGTCAATATCAATTAAGACTAACGGACTTTAAAATACTAGACATGACTTCATTATTAATCCATAGATTCAGCAGATATTATTTTAACTACAGTTGGAAATTAATGTCTCCGCGAAGATCCAATACTACTCTGCTCTGGTTGTCAATGATGATGATGATGATGGCTTTAGTTCTTAAGCCACTTTATCGTCACGCTTACCGGTTAGATTTGAACTGGAGCCTTTCTTTCCCCGACTGGAAAGGCTTGAAGCCTCACTGATGTCTACGCTGGCATCGTCGACATGAATGGTTTTGGGTCGTGGTCGTGTCACACGCTGCTGTCTAAGACGTGGCGTTGATGAATTCGAACTCTGGGGCTGCAGTTTAACATGCAGATCAGGCCGGTCCAGAGTTTTACCCTACAGAGAGAGGGATAAATTGAGTTATTCACATTCGTTTCATTTGACTTAGATCAACGTACTTCACGCTCGGCTTCTTCGATGGCTTTCTTGAGTCTATGTTGTTCCAGTATGGCCGCTCGTCGTGCCACTTGCTCCTCCTTTTTACGTGCACGTTCCTCCTCCTTTTCGCGTTCCTTTTCACGTTTCTGCGATGCCTCAATCTCTTTGCGAGCCTTTGCCTCCTCCTGCTGTTGCCGGCGTTGCAGTGACAGCAACATGATCTTCTCCTTGCGTCGCTCCATTTCATCCACAGACTCCTGTAGAGAAACATAGCCAATTAATAGGTGCTCAACTACTACTAGTTTTACTTTGACTTACCGGATCCAGATTAGCCGCATCCGCGCCAATGACTAGCGCTTTGGCCGCCTCGGCACTAATGATGCTTTGCTCTGCCCTGAGCCGAGTGGGTGAAAGCGGTTGGGTGGTGGTTGTTGGCTGCTGCGAGTGATTATTGTGGTTATCCTCGAGATGTCGGCGCTCAAAGACGCTGGGCTCGGTGGGCACTGCAGCCATTTGGCGGAGCTGAATAGGCGACTCGTCCTTATACTTGTTGTACGTGGCATTGCCGGCACTGAGGGCATGTATGCTGTGCCTGGCAACGGCAGCCTCCTCGCTGCTGTTGATGTTGTGCAGTTGACTTAGCGATTCACGTTTAACGACAACTTGGTTGTCCACACTATCCCTGCTGTTGGGCTCCTTCTTCGGCGATCGTTTGGCACGCAACGGCGGCTTTGGTCGTTTCGGTTGATCATTGTCGAAGGATATGTAGAAACCCTTCTCTGCATGTGGCTCCTCGCCAGAATTGCCGCCACTTCCTCCGCTACGCGGATCCTGAAAACTGTTGGCCTGTATGGAGGGGCGTGAGGGCGAGGGTATGCGATAAGTGAGATTGCCGCTGGTGATGTTTAGCTTATTGGAAATCAGTTCGCCACTATCATAATCCTCTGAGCTACTGCCCCGCCCACTATGCGCTGGCATCTGTTGCTGCAGCCGTTGCTGCTGCTGCACCACAAAATCAGAGATGCGCGTTGACTGCATCGACTCAATGATGTTGCGCTCCAGCTCATCCACATCCTCCTCGTCGCCAATGAAGCATATGCTTTGCGGCGCCATCATGTCTTCGTGCGGCGGCCCCATGCCACCCATTGGCATGTTCCCCTTGCCCAGGGGCGAGCGATTGTCACGCAGATTTGTCAACGATTGCTGGCGCTGCACACCATTGGCCCCACCATGCATACGCTGACTGTGTTGCGGGGAGGATTGCATTTGGAACAGATGCTGCAATTCTCCAGCAGGACCTCCGCCTCCGCCACCACCGTTCTGGTGCAGCACAAAGCCCTGGGATGCGCCAGCGCTGGAGGGCGGTCGAGTGGGCCAGTTTTGCTGCTGCTGATGCTGCTGCTGATGTTGCATCTTCTTCTGCGTCTGCCAGGCATTCACATCCAACATGGGAGGCGGCTGCTGCTGCTGCTGTTGTTGCTGCTCATAAGCAGCTGCTGCCGCCGAGTGCGCCCACGTGCGACGCTGTGGATGTGGAGCATGTGGCTGTGGCTGTGGCGGAGACTCGTGCAGATAAAAGTGATTTGCCGGCTGACCATAGTCATCATAGACGCTGTTCCGTTGCTGATACTGTGGCGGCGGGTGTCCTCCATAGGGCGAGTGATTGTTGTAGGGTGCACCATTGTCGCTGTAGATGCTCTGCGGCTGCATGTAATGACCTGGCGGCGACATATACTGCCCGTGCTCATTCACATACTGCATCGGAGGCATTTGCATCGGCTGGGGCTGCTGCTGCTGTTGCTGCTGCTGGTGTGCATGCTGCTGGTAGGGATCACGACTGGGCGGACGGGAATTGTAGGCGCTGACGGGCGCATTGAATGCCTGTGGAAGATGTGGTGATGAGCCAAAGTTCTGTTGCATTGGCCGCTGCTGGTAATGATGATCAGCCAGATGTTGCTGTGAGCCATAGGTCTGCTGCTGCGGATGCAATTAGGCGTGAGGGGGAAACAAAGCGCATTCAGTTAGTCAAACGAAACAAATAACAAAGCGTTAATTTTGTTAAATTGTGCGAGTTGCATTTGCCATGTGGATGGATTAATGGAAACACCTGACTACGCTCTTACCTGGTTCAGCATATTGGCTATTTGCTGTGCCTGCATCAGCTGCTGCGCTTGCAGATGCTGCGCCTGCATTTGGCTTTGCTGTGTGGCCAACCGATGGATATCTTGCTGGATATCCTGCAGATTCATATTCATAATGGCGATGCTTTGCTGCACATCCATGACCAGTGTTAGGGTGTTGGTTAATGTGTTTTTGTATGTGTGTAGTTGTGTGTGTGTGTGTGTGTTTTTGTTGTAGTGTTACGGACACAGACGATAATGCATTATGTGGGAAAGGAGAGCGTAAGAAAAAGACACAAGCGGATTGAATTAACATTGATTCGGGGACTGGACACACATTCAAAGATGCAAAGCGTAAGGTAAAAAGCTTCAACTCACCTGATACTTATCCATGTCAGCCGGATCTATATCAGGTGTACGCTTCGACTCATTGCTCATGGTCTCCCACTTCAGAACGTCTGGACACGATTCCAAATCCTCCTAAAACCGATAAATATACTGCATTAAGTACGTTCTTAAGATGCTTAGAAATGTGTGGATTCTGATAAAAACTGAGATATCAGATACCGATGAGAATGTATATCACGCCCGAGTGGAGCACTTATTTTAATTATATTATCTAGATAATAGTTAAGTAGGAAACTATAAGCAGATCTGAATCCAACTTCATCAGTTAGGAAGAATGAACAGACGTTTCAGATGGGTTACAGGACAGACGAGAGCACTTGACATGAGATACTATGATAAACGAGCTATAAATTCATTAGAGTTCACAATAAATAATGTAAACTACAACAGATAATATCAGTCCCTAAACCTCCTTACAGAATGGCTAAACCACTTTACAGAATGGACTACTTTACATCCTTCATTTATAACTAACTACTCTAGATAATTCGTATGCAACTACCTTTTCCTGATGCCGCATTACTGCCATTTCAATTTTACGCTTATCCTGCTCAATGCGACGACGTCTCTCTTCGAGTTTCATGCGCATCGTGGACAACTTGTTGGCATTCTCCAATGAACGCAGATCATCGTCACAGATCTCCAGTTGCCAGGCAGCCGGACTGGCTGGCATGCTGCTGGTTGAGGATTTGCGGACGGGCGTACTCTCCGGATCGTACGCACTCGTTCTGGCATCATTGTAGTTGTAGTGCTCGGCAGCGGCGTAATCCTTATCGCTGGAATGTTGCTTATTACGCGCCATTGGCAATGGACTGCCCGCATTTGACAGATTATGCGTTGAGACTGTGGGCACATTGTCAGCACTGCACAAAGAGGTGATAGATTTAGATAATATCCTATTAACTTATGTAGAACTAAAGCACTCACCTTGCCTGTCGACGCATTAAATACTTTTCCGTTTCACGATCCTGTTTCTCCGAGCCTGAGTCCGTGTCGTAGCCCAGCTGCAGTGTGCCCCGAGCATCTGCAATGGATGAACGTACCGCTATAGCCGGCTCTAAAAGTGGAATCAAATCTGATTAGTTTCAATTCCAATTATTCACTTTATATATAATACTTACCCACACTTGTGTTCGATAGTTTACGTTCACGCTGCTCCCTATCCCGTTCACGTTCATAGCGGCCTAGGGTATTCAGCTGATCCTGCGAGCCGCCAAAGTTCTCGATCGTCAGCTGGGAATCTTCGCTGGAGGAGTTCCTGCGGGATCGCCGACCTGTAAATAAGTAAAGGAATAATAACATTAACATATCAGTAATATGAAGTAAGATATAGTTCAATATCTACAACACACAGAGGAACACATTCATAGAGCGACTTCAGAGTTCATTGCCTACCTGCAAAACTTGGACGCCGGCTCTGTTCCCAGTTACTTGGACGACCCGCAGCGATAAAATCGCCTGAGAGCAAATAAAATAATACATCAAATAGTAAATTATACAAAAAGTGTAAAATAATAAAAGAAAATAAGAAAATCAATTGTTTACATTAGCCACTAAGAACTAAAAGTATTCGCTTTTCTACATGGGGTTAGGCAGCTTAAGAGATTAGCATTACCTTTGGAAAAATACACTGTTCTATTAAATTAGACTTTCTGCTTGTGAAATAGCAATGTTTTGAAATAATTATTCACAAGTTGAATTCTAACATAATAAACTTTTAATTATAGTATTAGTCTTTAAGTATATAATATTAAAAATATGACTTTTGTCTCTAAAATCTAAAGCGTTTCTTCAGGTTAGTCAATGCATATAAAAACTTACACTGGTCTACAAAGATAAAGTACATAGCTCAATTTTTGGACCCTATATATTTAAAATATTTAAAAGAATTACTTTTACTCAAGAACTTTAAACAACAAACAGAATTTAGATAAAATTAACCGAATGGTTTTTTCTATATAAAACGGTGTAAATTGGTAAAAGCTCAACTTCGAAAGGGAATTTTCTCAACAAAGAATATTGAAATGTTAAATGTTACAAATAATATACAAAATTCGAAAGGGGCTCTAGGGTGAGAGTTGAAAAACTGCCAAACCTCTCTCGTCTGCTTTCGACTCGACATTGTTCTTTTCTTTAGCCTGGCGCAAGCGAGCTGGAACCAGTGGCTCCTGCTGTGACTGTTGCTGATGGAGCGGTTGGTGCTGCTGGTGCTGCTGCTGCTGCTGATGCTGCTGCGAGTGCATGGATGAGAGTGTGGTAATGCCACGCGACTTGTGCACGACGAACGCTGCTAATTGCCAAATGCCAAATGCCGCATGCCACATGCCACAAAGCGAATCGAAAGCGCAGCGAGTTGGTTGCATTTGTGGTTGTTGGTTTAAGCATGTGTGTGTTGGTGGTGGTATTGGTAGTACGATAGAAAAAGAAAAATAAAATCACATAATTAATAAACAATAAACACTCGAAAAACAATATCCTCAACTCAAGGGCAATAATAATTGTAAATAATATATTGAATTTAATAGTTTCTCAATTACCTTCAGCTTGATTGCCATCAAAGTGATTTGATTGCATCGTTTGATACTCGGTGGGCGGAGTGGACCTGCGATTTAAGCTGCCGCTAAATGAATTTGTGTGCGGAACTAAAAAATACAAAAGACCATCGAATAAAAAACCATACAGCCATGAAGCACAACAGCCAAGCTACAACAAATTAACATACAAATCAGCAAAGGCTAACTGAGAGTGAGACTTGCAAAAATTCAATCAACTTGAGACTTGATCAACTGGTGCAGCAAATGCCAAACTATCAACAAGTGTGGAGTATACAAATGGACTTAAGTATGCTACTAGTGATGCCTCGGTTAAGGGGAGCGTAAATACAAGTAATTATAAAGACTATTCTTAAATGAAGTATTCATTCTTTTAAAAATCATTAAGCCTAGCTGCAGACTGATATTCATTCAAATTCTATTCTTTGTTGTAATAATTGAGGCTAGCAAAAGGTTAAGTATGATATAGTTTGCGTATATAGTAGTATATATCAGTTACTATTCAAAACATCGTGGTGTCTGCTTCCTCGATGGGTTTACAGCCTGATGCAAACTGATTGTGTGGTCTTAGTGCCTAGTGCTGTTGATTATTTTAGATAAAGATTTTTAAAAATTACAATAGCTTTATCTTAAACTTCTTTTGCGCTTCTCTTGAGTCGTCTGACTGGCTAAGACCAGACCAGCCTCACAGCTTGTCTATTGGCATGATTCTGCAGCCTCTCATTGCGACTGTAGTAGAAGGATATTTTCTCTTTTATATACCAAGGGCAGTTGTCGATTAACAGCATAGTGCCAGAGCCTCTATACCTAATGCCTATTACTAGCTGCATCGATACCCCAGATATGCATACCATATCCCCAGATTGGCTTAAGTATTTCTACAATTTATTACCATTATTTATATTAATATGATTTATTCCCCATGCTTGACCAGGACTAGACTCTCCACTAACCGAGGCATTTATTAATGAAAACCCGACTAATGCCGGTGTGCAGCTGCAGTTCATAGCTAATGTTAGTTAAGGGTGATTTCGATTCATTTCAATGCCTATGAGTGCCATATGCTGAGTGAATCTTGTGTAACACACTAGTATGCACAACAAACGATAACTCTTTATGGTGGAGAATAATCAGCATAAATGTGATTAGTCTGTGGTATTAGTTAACTTAATGCTACAGTTATTGAGTATTAGTATTTAGTTTATCATTCGCAGTGAATGTCTTCATCAACAGGAAACGAACAAACAAACAATTAAACAAACAACAAACAATGAAAATGCAAAACATTCACGAGGCAACACAAACAAAATGGATAAATGGCTCAAAAATAGAAAATTTGAATTTGAATTGCGAGCAAGCAAAAGGGGGCGAGGGCGAGGGCGGGGCATGGCGGGCATATACACAAAAAAAGGAAACACACACACAGATACATATAGTTGGGGTTGGAGTGGGGGGTGGTAATTGAAATTGAAATGCTCAAACGTAAACGGAAGTAAGTAGAGTATCAAAACCTTGAAATGGCGGCCGATTCGAGGGGGAACCGACGGGCGGCTGGTCAAGATCGCTGCGTAAATCGGGTATAGGCGTTACTGGTTGCATTGTGAGGCCCCTGCGATGGCAGATTCCGTGCTCATTGGCGCCCAGGCTGCGCCTCGTGATGGCATCTACATCAGCAGGTGTGTAGAGTTTTGTACAAAGTATAACAATAATTTATTTGTGTTGGTGGTTGTTGTTGTTATTGTTGTTGTTATCATTGTTGTTGCATGTAAAGTTGAATGAAGAAAGAGAGAAACTCCCATTTAGTTGGTGATTTGCAGTTTGCACAGGTGAGAAATAGAATCAGAGTAGTTCAATTAAGTCAACGAACTTATAATGCTAACGATATGGCACAGGTGTGTGGGATGACGACTACAGATGATCAAAAGATACCATGAGTGCTTCATCCTCATCAATTTTGTGGGCACTATTGCGATTGCCTTGTCTTCTAGTATGTAGGTGTTTACTCATTTAATGATTTGTGAATGTGTTTGGCTAACTTTAAATACAATTATTTGCAAATGAGTCTGAACTTTCAGTTATAAATCGTAAGTAAACAATAAAACGCAATGCAAACAATATAAGCAAATAAAGCCTGAACTGCACAGCACGACGCACAGCACGACGAAGACAAAAACAAAGAGGAGACGAAACGCAAAAACGACATGCCCTAACACACACAGGGAGAGGCCAATGATTACAGGGTATTCTGGAGCACTGAGGGGAATGCGATGCGGTGCATAGTTGTATGTGGACTTGACATCATTTACTCACCCTGTCCATCCATGCCCGGATAACACACACATTTCGCCGGATGTATCTCAAAGAGATTGAACAAATCCGTTAGCAGCAACACCAGATTCAATTTCATCGACCTGCACAAATTGATAAACCATTAATGAAATCAGTTTCAATATCATTTAAAATCCACATTACTTACCCCCGCATATAGGTGATGTCCTCGGGCGTCATGTGGAAGACGCCGTATGGCAAATGCTTTTGTGAAAAACTGCTCACCAGCAGTATATTGTGTATGGAGTCCTCCACGGCGGGCAGATAGTTGATGCGCACACTGGTCCAGGGCACCACCTTGGGGCAATAGTACGATATCAGCAGCGCCAGGCAAATGCCATCGCACAGATCCTGAAAATCACGCACTGGCGGTATATCCGGCGTCTGCATATGCGTACCCTGTAAACGGAATAAGGTGTTGTTAATCAATTGTAAACTGAGATAATTATAAACGTAAAAAGCTGCATATATTAGCTTAATTTTGAGCATCAAAACATAAGTGTTAATAATATTAACTTAATATAACTAAAATTGATCATAATGCAGCCGTAATCGAAGCTCTTTCAGCTTTACTTTTTAATCCAATATTAGTTGAAATTTATTCATTTTATTAAGCATAGCTGTCAGCTATGTCCTCTGCTATAAAGCGCCCACATTCTTGACATCTTTCTAAGATTGAAGAAAATGAGGAAAGTTTAATTTCGAAATATACGAACCTCCACCTCATACTATGACACATAATCTCCCTTAATCCTTCGACTACTACACAAAACGAACTCAGTTTATCTTTACAACGTATTAAACAGTATAATGGAACCAATTTCATTCTCTACAAACCAATTTACTCATAAATCAAGCATCGATTCTCTGCTTTAAACCTAACTCAGACTATTTTTACATCATGTTAAACAGCATTAGTAAACCACTTTGCTGCTCTATAACTAGCTTTAATCTCTACAGATTCTTACAAGTTCATCCGGCACGCTGGTCTCCAGCTCCTTAACGATGCGCTTCTTGAGCGCCGCACATGCATGCGATATCCAGGCGAGCAAGCCTTGCTCATAGGATTGCCCAGCAGGCGACTGATAACTACTACCAGATATTCTGCAAAACAAAAACAGTATTTATTAGCCAATATAATACGAAAAGCTATGTCAAAGCAACTTACCTGCGTATGGCTGACATAACACGGTCACCCGATGATATCTCCTTGGCATACAGTATCATCAACGACTCTATCACAGACATGTGTGCATTCTGTGGATCAAAGACGAATGGATTGATAGTAAGGCGGGTAACAAAGAAAAAGAGAAATCACAGGCAACTTACAATTCGCAACGGATTCGTTTGAATTAATACCGTTTCGGTAATGGGCATGTCCGACGACTCTGCCACAGGGACACCTTTGCGCGCTAGTGTCTGTAATATTGACCAGTGATTTAAGCTTTGGTAATTGGGATCGGAGTACAGATTGGACAATGTCTGGCAATATAACGTGGCATTGCCCAATTCCACAATGATCTGCGGCTTGAGGCGTTCCTGATTCTCATGATCGCGATAGAACGGCTCCTTTAGGTTATCTGGCACGCGATTGTTAAACGCTTTCGATAGGAGCCACTTGACGGAAGCACGTTGACGAGCCTGTAAGTGAAAATATAGATGTTTAGTAAAGTGTAGAGAGTAGTTTAGTAGCAGGTCAAGTTCAGTATGCAAAAGGGGTTTCTGGAGGTTTACATTTCAGCCGCCTTTTATTCTTTAATAATGTCGCTTCATCTGCAACTGTATAGTTGCTTCTGTAAGTCGTGATTTGGCATTAACAGAAATAGGCAGAAAATGTATTGGAAATCATAGATGATGAGTCTTACTTTTGGCATCTCACTATGCAAAATTTGGAGTAAAGAAGACACTTTTGAGACACCGTTACATTCACAAAATATGACAGTTTGATCGCTTAATAGGTCAATAGAGTCTTGAGAAAACGTTACAGTCAACGGAAATCGCAAAAAGCCCTGATCAATGCGAATTTTGTACTCGAAATGAAAGTGATCCAAAATTGAACCTCCGGAATAAGCCTTGTCCAAGCCAGGCAAGGTAGATAATAGGGTTGAAAAGTATTTTATTTAAACACTAATGTGACCTAATTTATTCAGTAAAGTAAAGTCTGTTCTTAAATTCTAATTCCACCGTTTTGTGAGGAATAATACAGGTTAGGTTGATTTCTAAGGTCACTCGAAATAATCGAGAGCACCCATAGATCTCAAGGGCTATTCTGACGCCTGGTAATGGGGAAGAGGCATGGTTGAGCGCAAGGGAGGAGAGGGGTTTTTAAAAAGGAATTATCTGTCTACGTCTGTCCAACGTTTTGTGTAGTATATAGCAAAGTATTTCC
The DNA here is from genome assembly GCA_035045005.1 of Liodrosophila aerea. Taxonomy (NCBI): domain Eukaryota; kingdom Metazoa; phylum Arthropoda; class Insecta; order Diptera; family Drosophilidae; genus Liodrosophila; species Liodrosophila aerea. The sequence goes on from JAWNNL010000237.1 coordinate 74,799, forward strand.
TATTCTGCTAGAATGCAACAATTAAATACTATTTATTTAATTAAAAACAATATATTCTTTTCCAATATAAACTGTAGAAAAAACATCTGTTTCCCTTTAAGCTCAACAGGTTTCATCGTCCAACATGGCAACTAAATACCTAACTTAATTTTAATTGAAATAAATATTTTGCATAGCTTTGGAAACAAGCTGAAATTCTTTAAATTTGCAACTCAATTGAAAAGCTTTATGGCTTAAACTGCAGATATTTTTGCCAACAAGTGCAGGGCATAACCGAGGGAATATAGAGCAGATCTCTCAGCTCTCTAGCGAATTTAACGTTGCACTTCAATCTCAAAGCAATTAAGTAGCGCACTCTGCAGCATGGTGTGTGTCTGTGTGTCTGCATTGGTATCTGTGTCTGTTGCTCTGTGTGTGTGTCTGTTTTGGGGCCTGTAGCTGCATCTGTGTGTAGCCATGCGTACAATCTTCAATATGAGTTCGATAAACTCAACTCGCTGAGTTATGTCTGTGTGTGTGTGTGTGTGTGTATGAGTGTGTGTGTGTGTGTGTTTGGCTTGGCGTGCGCCGTTCATTGTCTTGCTGCTGATGATGGTCACTCAGCATGAAAAAGAGGGAATCGCCAGACCCAGGTCCAGACCCAGACCCAACCTATACATTTAGAGAGAGAGAATCATTTTTCTTGAAGAGTCTCAAGTGCTGCAATGCTTCGTCAGCAGCGCCAAAGCCAAACTAAAGCAATTTCCATTTATATATTTTCATTTCAATTTCCATTTGATGCAATTCGCATTAGTCTTTCAATTTCATGGAATCCAACTTGAGCAAATGCCACTTATTAGCATTTACGGCCGCTCCTCTGGTCCAATTCGAAAACCGATTGGAATTTTATCAGATGGGAATAGCATGTCTTAGGGGATGATTCAATTTGTCTTATCTGAGCAACAAGTGTCGACTATTTATAAAAAAAACTAACTGATAAGCAGAGCGTGTGCTCTGTTTACTTCTATGCCAACGGGGGATTACGAGTAGAGCAGGAAATTCGTATCCAACTTTTACCAAATTGATAAAACTAAGAGACGAAAGAGTAAACAGAAATTGAGTTTTAAAGTGGAGGGTAAAGATTAGATAGTAAGAAATCTCCGTAGAGCTGGAATAATGTTTGTAACGTTGCTTTCATCTTTTTAAATGAAAATTGAGCGAAAATTCGCCAAAGTTTTCGTACAACAGGTTAACGGGTGTCAAATATGTTGGCGTAGGTCGTAGACCGTCGAACTATGCGAATTGGCCAACGAGTCGGCCAGTCGACTGCCCGCCCGGACAGGTGGACACACTTCCTGTGCAACCAGTTTGTCTTCTCATGCTTTCCAACATCAGCATCAGCATCAGCAGCGAACTGCAGTCTGTGTTTTTCGACTTTTTGTTTTTGTTTTCGGTATAATAGATAATGCTCGAATAACTCAAATTACCAAATGTAAACATTTCCAGTTGAAGCAACGGCAATAAATTATTTCTAGCTTCGAACGCCCACATGGATGGCATAGTTTCAGTTTTGTCTCTCCAACATACGACATACATATTACATACATACTACTTACATACTACATACATACTACATACATACTCCATACATACTACATACATACATACTACATATTAATAAGCGTGTATTTTTAAGTACACACTTCTCTGCATGTGTGTGTGTGTGTGTGTGTGTGTGTACATATGGAAATGTAGGAAATTTGAAATTGCGGCTTGGCGGTATTTATGATATTTGTCGTTATCTCACTTCATTTTTATTTCGTTTCAGTAGTCTCGCTCTCTTCGACATGCCAGAGCATAGTGCGACGATAGGCTAAATATAAATGCAAAAAGGAACACACAAAAACTCTTTCGCCTTTGACAATTAGCAGCAAAATGCTATTACATACACACATACAAACATACCGAATTTGTTGCTGCAGCGAATTTACAGGCATGGAGCGAGAGCGAATGTACAGCAAGACGACGCGACGTCGACGTCGTCGTCGGCGCCGACGTCAACTGCTTGAAGCTGCCGAGTTTGCGCTTTAAATTTTGAATGCTTTTCGATTCTTTTTTGTTATTTTTTCTGGCGTTTTTAAAGCCCATAATAATGCGCTAATTGCTTAAAGAGCTTAACAGCTGCCGCAACATATTAAACTATGTGAATGTGTGTGAGGCGTTCAACTTTCTAGGGAGTCGTTCCCAAAAAATGTATATATCTATGAATTAGAGGGGCGCCTAATCTCACGTAAGCAAACAGACATGCATAGTGGCCAACTGCCAACCACAAAGAAAGAAACTAGGAAGCAATATCAATACCCAACCAGGGCTGCCAATTTGGATTTTTTCCCGTCAAAACTGGCTTTTTTTAAGACCAACTGCGGGAAAAATTTCTGAATTGCGGGAAGCGGGAATTCTGGCTTTTTTTAGAAATACTCTTGGCATTTTCCATATTTTTTTTGTGTTGTTAATACTTAAGTACTAAATATGAAAAAGTGTCAGCTTTACAAAACAAGTGTCACGTACAAACAAACCAGAAAATGTTGTGGCGTACAACAACTTGATCAATTTGATCAAGTGGGACAACATCAGCGACACACACAAATCAGCGACACACAAAATGCTAAACTTTAAAGATTCTGGTGGAAACCGCAGATTTTTTGAGTTGGCAATTGTGGCCATACAAATATTGTATTTGCCCTGATCAAAAGCGGAAATAGAAAGGGCTTTTAGCCAGGTTAACCTAATTATATCCAAATTAAGGAATTCGATGGGCCTCAGCACGACTAACAGCAATCTATGCATAAGGTAAAGTGTTAATTTCAAGCAAAAGATATACTGTATTCATTATTATTTTAATATACAGAGACTGTTTGAGAAGGATCGAAAAATGCTGCGTCGACTATGAAGTGACTGCAAAATATCTGCGCATGACAGGCACTAATACATATGTCGTACGCAAATGAGGAAGACCAAGAAGATATTGATAAAATAATGGAAATCTTAAAAAAAAAAATAAACAAAATAATTGTCAATTTTTTGAGATTTTTTCGCTATTTTGCTCAATTTTTTTAAGTTTTTTTTTTTTTTTGATTTGTTGATAATTTTTTTTCAGCTTTGTTTCCCATTCTTCCCGTCAAAAACAGCTTTTTTTGCTGGCTAAAAGTTGGCAGCACTGTACCCAACATTTGCCATAATAGTTGAATATTTTCATGTAATCAACTCAATTTCTATCAACATCTTAATAAACACCACTTTTGGCACCATTATGCCCAGTGTGGCAACCGTGATCGGAATCTATGATTGTTGTTGCTGGGCGGCCGCCTTGAAGGTTGCCAAACTGTCAAACAGTCGTTCTTTAATCAGTTACATTTTTGTCTCTCTTTCGTTGACTTTCGCATGCGTGTATGTGACATTTACATACAGACAAGACGAGTGTTTATGTGTATATTTACTTGGTTTTTATATAGCGATTAGGTCATGCAACAGCAGTCAAGACAACCAACAAAAATCGACGCAAAGTGCCAGCAGCAGCAACAACAATGGGAAAAATTGAAAAGCTTTTTCCGGCTCTGAAGCCAATTTGTGCGGAATGCACACACACACATTTTATGAATGGAGTTTTTTTTAGTTTAAAGTTGATTGAGCAGCAGCAGCAGCAGAAGCAGCAGCAGCAGCAGCGGGTTGCCAATGCCAATATTGAGCAGCTGGTCACACTGATTGCTCTGTGCACATTGTTGTTGTTATTGTTATTGTATTGTTGTTTGCATTGGTTTTAAAACCAGTCAAACGGTAAGTAGGTGTCGGTCGCATATTAAAGCACTTACTTGGTCGGTCAGTGGGAGCGGCGGAGTGACGTGTGTACGCCAGTGTGCGTGTGTGTGTGTGAGTGGTTACCTCAGCAGACCATTTTGGCAAAGAGAGTAGGTGGCTGAGCGCTGCTGCTGCTGCGCTGCTGAGCGACGCGACGTCAGCGTTAGCCGTTACGTTTTTTGGCCTGCGGCGGCAGAGACGCGGGCAGCGCATGATGAGCGCATTGAAGGCGTTAAGACAGCGGCGACGCCGGCGTCTTGCTCTTTGGGGAGTAAGTTAAAGCAGCGACGTCAACATCGCAGTCAGTGCAGGAATTTTAATGAGTGCGAACACACACACACACACACACACATACATATTAAATTAGAAGCAATTCACATACATATGTATAAATGTATGTGGGAGCTAAATTGTTTTTGGTGACTGAGTACTGCTTTTGGGGATTGTGAAGTTTTATGGCAGTGGCAATAGTTGTAACTGCTATAAATATGCTTTTACCTGTCGTATTTCCTGTGTTTCGGCATCCATGTTTGCAGTTCACGAGATGACGATGAGACTGCACTTTAATGAACCGAGGCGAGGCGAGCCGGGCGGGCGGAGGGAGACTAAAATTCTTGCGATGAAATTACTGTTGCAGCAGCGACGACACGACACAGCAGCGGCAGCAACAAATGACGGATGTCACTGGCTGTCCGACGCCCAGTCTCTGCTGCACTTGCAGTTCACTTTTCTCTCCGTCTTCCACTGGTCAAGCAGTCGGCTGTAGTTGTTGTTGTCGTTGTAGTTTCCACACTTTCCTTATTATGTTTTTGTTAGGCCTCCTCTCTCACACACTCTTTCTCGGGCTTGGAATTTTCACTTCAGCCGTAAAGCAGCCTAAAATCATTCACACAAACACGACGTTAAATTCACCTATACACACATGTATGTGTGTGTGCATAAATATTTATGAACGCTTTTACAACAATTTTTAATATATTTTTTTTTCTTTGCGAATTAATTGCGCGCACGCATTCACCAAGTATTCGCGCAGCACAGTAACAACAACAGCAACAAGAAGCACAAGAAGAAGCGTAACACAAAACACAGAGGAGAAAATACGAGGAGGAATGGAAAAATGTGAATCATTCACTGGGAGAACTTGAAGTGGGCGGCGGCGGCAACGGGTGGTGGGGTTGGCGGAATTGCTTTTCCGTGGAGCAATGCTTGACACAATAACGGAATAACAGAAACAGAATAACTCAATGCACTGGCAGAAGCAGCAGCAGCCACAGCCGCAGTTGACGCAGCAGCGCAGAGGTGGCAATGATTTTTTTGTTACTTTTTACAGCATCAGCTGTTGCAATTTCGAGCCACCGTTGACACAGAGACGCACTTTTTGATTCTTTAGCGTCGATTCTCGGTTAATTAGAGCACAATTATTGGTTTGGCATTTGCTGTTTTTTGCACTTTTCCACTTTTCCGCGATGGCAAGCAGTTATAAATGAAAACATTTTCTTTTGCCTTGTGTTGTTGTTGTTGCTGTTGCGTTCGCCGTTGTTTCTCTCTCTTTTATGCGCCATACGCTGCCAAACTGGTAGACACTGTTATGCTCTTCGCTCTCGTTGAGGGCAAGGCATATGATGGCGACGCCGACTGCGGCAGCGACGCCAACGTTGACGTCAGTTTGTGGGCAAAGACGAAACGATGACCGAAAAAACTAGGAATGTGTTTGAGGTGCACGCACATTGCACCTGAATATAACAATGCTTTACCGCGTATATAGATATAAATGCATTTTACATGCTCGAAGCTTGAATTGCACTTAATTAAAGACTTTCTATTAAATTCATGTAGACGAACGATCGAATAACAACTTGCTCTTCTCTTCCAAAATTTTCTCTGACTGCAAGTGTTGAACAGTGACCAATATTCGCAATGAAAATTATATGTGGTTCATCGGCTTACCACCACAATTTATCGAAACTGAAAGCGATAATATCGAAGCAGGTGGGACAAAAATCAGTGCATCTGATAAATCTGATTTATCAAATAAATAAGCAACAAAAACAATGTTTGGATGGTATTCAATTTGTATTTTTAAAATGAATTTCGAAAATTTACTTGATAAAATAAGTGTATGTAATAACACAACATATTTTTTAACTGAACAAATAAGAAATATTTCCGATATAATAATACATAATTAATACTTTGTTGCTTTCAAATCATAATTTACTCCTCATCGGAGAAATTGTTTATTGCACAATTGATGGTTGCGTGAGTGAAATTATTTAATTTTCTTAAGCGCCAAAATTTAAATTAAAAAAAAGACCAAGAGATTATAGAAGGATTTATCGATTAATTATCGAGAGGCAACACAAATTTTAGGTGTTTATGTAAAAAATAAGTTGAATGACTGATTTTCCATATTAATGGCACTTTATCAAAATAATTACTACACATACTGAATATTATATGATTACTACAAAGTGCATCTGTTGCTGTTATACAGATTTGCTATTTTCCCGCCATTTTACCGCAACTTTACGACCATAATTTTTGCAAGCTGCAACAGCTGATTATAGTAATGGTTGCAAATGTCAAAAGAGCCACACTTGGCAATAAACCCATACGGGATTGCACTCGTGAGTAAGTGGTAACTTTTAATTTATTTGTTTTAGATATTGTTTTGCTCGTTTGTTGATTTTGTCTATGTTTTCAGTACAAACAATTGCAGTAGTTTGTGACGTCACAGTGTTTAGCTTGCCCATGCCAGTCTTGGTAAGCTTTACTATTGGTAATATTTCGTGCTTTGCAACACGGTTTTGTGCGTGACTAGAAATCGTGTCATGCGTGTCGCTTGTACCTTTTACAATTTGTTTTTTACTTATTTTGGTTGAAACGGTTTGCGTAAAGCACATACATAAGATGCACGTTGAAAAGAAATCGGAATTGAGAAGTCTACTCAAATCGGGAGACAAGCGCTGTAAATTGGTGGAACCGCGAAATGCCAAAAGCTGCGTTTGGCGATTCTTCAACTTGGTGTCTTGTGATGATCGAATAGAGCCGTATGCCTGCTGCAAAACCTGCGGTGATCTCCTCTCCTACAGTGGGAAGACTGGGACTGGCAGTCTGTTGCGCCATAGATGTTTGCACACGACTAACGGTAAGTTCCGATCTGATATTCACGCACGTCCCCTCACACTGCCACGCGTGTTCAGAGCGGCAAGCGTTGTTGTTGTCATCGCCACAGCCACGGCCACCGCCACTGTTTTGTCCTAGTGTTGTTTTATATACTGAATGTTTTTAAATAGTTAAATTGTTTAAATGTATATCGTGATGACATGGATGCAATATTGTGCTTTTTTAGTACTTTGCTACCCCTAAATAATAACTAGCCCAGCTGTTCGTGCCGAAAAGTAAACAATTGGCATAGTTGCAGTCCCAAAGTAATTATAGTAAATTTGTGTATATAGTAATAAGAAAATAAATGAATTTATGTTTGGCATTGCAAAAAAGAATTTAGTTTTGTTTGCTCATTTGTATCTTTGAGAGTTCATTTTTTTGCTATATTATAAAAATGCACTTTGCAACACTGTTTTCGCAATGCGCTTCACAACACACGCACGCCAGCAACGCTAACATCGCTATTGCGTTTTGAGGGAAAAAAACAAGAAAATAATCGAGTACAGTAATTTTGCGAAAAAAAATTGATTAAAAATGCCAAAGGGACGTGTTAGCAATGTTTGGCAACATTACGATATTAACGAGGAGTGTGAAAACTTTGCCGTTTGTCGTTATTGCGGGAATAATATATCGCGTGGTGGCATGGCCAGCAATCTGAAGGGAAACAATACCACGAATTTGTGGACGCACTTAAGGCATAAGCACGCCGACGAGGTGCTAGTAAATCCCATACAGCAGCGTCCCACTGGTAGACCGACGACTGTGACAATCAAAAAAGGTATGCAGAGTGCGATGTCCCTTATCAGATACCACAACACAACACATATTGACCTATAGGCGCACCTATCGATCCCGCGCGACTGTCCTCAATCAAAAACTATCGCAAAATAAATACCGCCCAGCCCTGCCATTACAGCTGGTAGCCGGCGATTTGTATTGACATCTCGAATTTAATTACTATTGTGTTTTCATTTATTCCGCAGAAAAAACATCGCGCGTTGCCAAGGCGAAAACCGCGCGGGAGCCACTTCGAGTTGCTAAACCCAAGGTGGACCAACATGCCTCGATAAGTGGCGCCTTGCCGCAGAAATGGGAGGAGTACGAGCAGAATGAGGAAATTGCCGAGGACATCAAGGACATAATATACAGTGAGGATCCACTCTGCTACAGTCCCATACAAGTTGTCGAGGATGATATGCTGGATCAGGCCGACAAAGTAACCGTGATGACCACCAGCCGCAATACTAGCAATCCAGTGGTGGCCACTGTGGTCAGCACAGCTCCAGTGAGTGCAGCAAAAACACTGAAAAACAGTCTGGAGACATCCATTGAACGTCTCACCACAGTGAGCGAGCAATTGAACTATGTCATCCAGCAGAACCAGGAGCAGCACACCAAGGACGATGACTATTACTTTGCATTAAGCCTTGTGCCCATCATGCGACAGTTGTCTGTGAACCGCAAATTATATGTACGCTCCAAGATTCACGAAATACTGTACAAAGAGAGTGAGGAGACTACGCCCAAAACTGAATAATAGATCTAATTACATATTGTATAATGTATTTACAATTTTAATTGATTAGAACTTTCCGAGTCGAAAGAGTTTATACATACTATAAATGAACGAATTGAAATCAAGTAAATTGCAATTTTTAACAAGGTTACTTATCTAGACGTATGTAAATCTCAATTTAAATGCAAAATGCAAATGCTTACATACACATTGCATACTTTAATTGAAGCATATATATGTCTATATATGAATGTATGTACAGTTACACGATATCATATTGAGCATTTAGAATTACGGCATGTATTCAAATATTTAATGCAAATAAAGTTACTTAAGACACTACTCGCTTATTTTGTCTATACACTCTAGAGAAATTGAACAAAAGAATAAGATTGTTAAAAAAATACCCAGTTTTATACTACATATACTTTGTCAAATCTAATCAATTCTTTTCTATGAAGCTGGCAAATAGAACTTAGACTAGGGTTGCGGTAAACGGAGATGAAGCTAAGTACTAAGACTGCATATATAGTGAGACTACATTGTTTATTTGTGTTTAGTAGTGTAAGTATATACATGTACATGTGTAGATGCATTGAAATATGAACTGGTTTTTAAAGACTCGAGCAATAAATGCTCTAAAGATGACGTACAGTTGACGCATAGTCGTTCAACGAAGTGAAAGCTGGAATAGCAGTTTACCCAAATCTCGTAAAGAACCTAACCCTGCCAAGAAAAAGTTATAAATTTTTTATAGTATGATTTAAATTTTGATTAACACTAAAGATAAGTCGATATAGCTCTGTCCGTCAGTATGTTTGTGAACATAGAGCCACCAGATTTGGTATTTGGGTTGGCTAGCTTTTCCCTTTCTTAGTCAAATGATAAAATGTACGTTTTAAGTCGATTACTTGTAATTTATCATAACTTAGACTATGGAATCGGTTATCTCTGCTGTGAGCTACAGAACGATCCGTTAGCAAATACTGCGTATCTTTAAGAGAATTTGTTGAACTAGACAGAGAGAAGGTGGACATGCACTAGTACGTTTATGGAACTATGACTTTGTTTCGGTGTTTGCTTGTGTTTGTGAATGTATACCGTCTCTCCCGTTTTTTTGTTCCTGATGCATACGTAAAGGTAAAGAGTGCCTCACTGTGGATAACATTTAGCTTTAATATTTCCAAATTTCTATTGCTTCAAATTTGTAAAAATGAGCTAAGTCTCAAAGATTTTTCCTTTTAATATTTCATCAAAAAGATATACAAATTTGGTTTGGTTATCCTATCAATTTTATTTGTCAAACAATAAAAAATGTTTTAATTACGGGAGTGTTACGATTTCGAGCTCTATTTCGTAGTGTGAGGAGATAAGATTTTATCTTTAACACTCAGCCCGGAAGCACTTATTACTTATTTTGAAGTAAGAGGTTTCCAAAAAGGGTCAAGTGGAATTGGGCGAAAAGATTTACTCTCATTCTGGGCACTAAAGATCGCCTGGTCGTAGTGCTTCCATAGGTAACTCCGTAAATATTTTATTATTATTAGTATTTAGTGGATGTTGATTCCTTCCGCAACATCCCATTCCATAGATCAATAGAAACGCCTTTGCTTTGGTTTGTATAAGTTTATTTATATTTTAAATAAATTTTATTTAAATAACTTGAGATTTACAAAACAGAGAGCATTACTAGAGTTATAATTTACAAATTTACGAGTTTCTTTTGCTTTTTTGTTTCAATTGATTTTATTTCGTTTTTCGTTTTAATTATGTTTTTGTTTTCGTTTTTGTTGGAGCTAATTCGTATGGCTTATGCAATGCTTACAACTAGAAATATGTTCGTATCGATAATGCATTCGTAATTCTGTGTGTTAAGTTGTCGGTTCTTGAATAGATGTCTCTAGAAATACATGGGTAGGTATGTGTATATTTTATAATACAATATCAATTACAATAAACCCTACAGATCAAGTAATAAACAATAAACTTAGTTCGTACTACTATATGCACCCCCGATGCCATCTAGTACTAGTATATAGATTTATTTATCTGGTAATATATACTCGTATATGTTTTAGAATTATGCTTAGAGTCTAGTCAACAAATGTGTTGGGCATTAAATCGGTAGTTGATTAATCTTTGATCTTTCATATAGTGGATGTTTTTTTAAGTGTGTCTTTATCTAGTTAATTCATTGATTTTGTTGTTTAGTGTTGAGTGTGAACTGGGATCGATTAGGTGCACGATATGACGGCCAAAATGCTTGATAAGTATAGATTGAATTGAATTGATTCTGGGATTGGGATTTAATTAGCTAGTCGTATATAGAACCCAATCAATTCTGTTGTGTATATCGTTAGGTATATATCATTTTGATTACGGTTGTCTCTCATTTACTACGCTTTTGAAGAGTGTTTTCCAGATGAAGTGATATGAGTATGATTTTGTTGATCGATCTCCAAAAATATGAATAGCGTGATATATATATCTATTTATATAAATATTGATTTGGTATATATATATGTATGTTTGTTATGTATTTCAATTTCGTATACAAGCTTTTAGAGATATCCAAAAATTGATTTAACGTGTTAGCCATTTCGTATTAACTTCAGATCATCATAGGTATATGTAAATTGGTATAATTTGTTCTATTCACAGTTCTCGTAATTACATCCAGTAAGTGTCTGATATATATACTATATACATATATCGATTAATCAAGCGATACTGATATGTGCCGTGTATTAGCACGAATGATATGAGTTTGTCATATGTAATTCCTATTTAATATGCATTTTGATATAAATTCAAGAGTTTTATATTTTGTGAATTTACAAGGACCATTACAAATATGAATTAATCAAAAAATAAACAACTTATTATCGGAATTTGTATTTGCTTTACGCGTTTCTTTCTATATTTAATGTAAGTGTTTAATTTTGGAAACATTTGCATCGCTTATTGCACTTTCGAGCGTCTTTTTGTTCATTTATTAATCAATTGCTAATTTCGCCGCATAACCAACAATTTCAATGGAGAGTCGCAGATTCCCGGAGCAGGCATAAACACTGGCCAATAGCCTCATTTGTTTAATAATAATATTATTTGGTGGAAGTCACCAACTGGCTGGTGCTGTAACCCTGTGTGTTGCAGGTGGGTAGGGCAAATGGATTGAAGCTCAAGCTGCTGACTCCTGTAAATAAAAGATTAAGTCAGGTAAATCGATTAATTGTGGTTTATTATAAAATATATATATATATATATATAGAATAGATAAATACTTAATGAATTCCCAAGTAAATTAAAATATAGGTATTAGCAGATTATTGACCCCTATTTGGTTGTAGTCTTTGCTGACTATGCTAAATGTCGCAGCCTAAAGGTATGCAATACTAATAAACTGCTTCATGTTGAGAAACTAAAATATATGCGAGGTGAAGTAATATTCAGTATATTAGAATTAAGTTGGCAGGGGCAAAATTGTAGACTTTGTAAAATTTCAATGTTAAATGCGAAAAAATAAGAGAAAAAGTCTAAAATAGCTAAAATTTACGAAAATGAACAAAAATTATAAAACTTAAGAACAAACATTTAATACAGACGCGAAAAAGTATGCTACAATTATTTGTTGGACAGTTGTAACCTGGCTAAATACCTAAGGAAGTATTTACTGAGGGTAATTAGGCTTATGGGAAGTTTGTAAAGTTAAAAGTACTAAATTATGAAATTAGAATTTCAATTACAAAAGTCAACAGAAAAACAGCAGAGAATTTGTTTTAAATTCTAGGGATTGTATTTAGAAATGAAAATAAACAAGTCCGAACCCAAAATTCGGCACATGTAAGGAGTAACATTTTATGCACTCGCGGAAAAGTATGCTACAATAATTTGTTGGACAGTTGCGGCTTGGTTAATATGAGTTAAGGAAATATTTGCAGAGGGTAATTTGTTATATGGGAAATTTGTAAAGATAAAAGTACTTTATTTAGGAATTAGAGTTTGAATTACTAGAGTCAACAGAAAGTTTATGGGAATTGCTGTTATTTAGGGATTATAGTAAAAAAGAAGTAGAGTCGGAAAATAAAGTTCGATAAATGTAAGCAGTAACATGTAATGCACACGCGGAAAAGTATGCTGCATTTTTTTGTTGCGTAGGCTATTGAAATGTTAAATGAGGAAATAAATGCAGAGGTTTATTTTGTTGTATGGGTATTTTGCTCTGACAAAAGGAATTTAAATTTATGTTACTAAAGTCAAGGGAAAAACTGCTGGGAATTTCTTTTAAACAGGGATTGTAGGTAAAATGTTGATTGAAATTATAAATACCGTTGGTTGTGTATTGGTTGTGTGTTGTTGTAGTTGTAGTTGTTGTGGTGGTTGTGTTTTATGACGGCAGTAACAGTGTCTCCTATTATCACACCCACTCGCTGTAGTCGTCGTTGTCTCTGCACTCTGCCAGCAGCGCGGTCAACGTCGAGCGCCAGTTGTTGTTGTTGCGATAAGCTTCTGCTTGGCATGTATGCCTCTGTGTGTGTGTAAGTGTGACTGTGTGTGTGTGTTTATGTTTGTATGGACTGCTTCAAGCTCCATTGGCTCCACTGTTGCATGTGGTTACGTCCTCTGCTGCCGCTGCGAATACTCAGACAGCTGCCGCTGTTGCTGCTGACACGGCGGGATTGTGCCAAGGCTGATGCGGATGCGGATAGTGGTGCGGGTGGACGGCAGCGGCGGCATGATGGTGCTGCACGAGAGCCGAATGCCAAGGCGTCGATACGGACACTGTTGAGGATTAATGGCGAAAATGCACTTGCTGAGCAAAATTTTGTTTCACTTTGTGTAAGTAGAGAGTGGTTGGGTGGCACAAGTGGTGGGTGGGGGTGTGAAGGGAATTTCATATATCATCATACAAATAAATTTCAACAGAAGATAAAACTCAACAGTGTAAGGGAAATTAGTGGGAATTTTATTTCAAATCTAGTTTTAGGTTATGGCCACACTGACTTTGGGCATATTATTGTAAGCTAGCGTTGGTCACACTTGTTAGTCAATGGCGCAATGGGGAAATAATTCGAAAAATATCCTTAAAAAGATACTTAATAAATATTAGCATAAAACAAAGTAAAATAAATAAATAAATTAAATATAAATAAATATAAAATAAACACAAAAATTAAATAAACAAAATATAAAATTTATTCTTATTAAATATAAAGTGGTCAACGGAAAATAATTCTCCACTTCAAGTGGCATTACAGTAGGACGCAACTGACGTAAATTATGCGTACTACTACTTCTTCCTCTTTTATCAATAGGAACATATATGTATCTGGCTACTCCGCTTGCCTATCACTTACTTGAGGTGGAATTGAAGACGCTGCCGGGCGATGATGAGAGCGTGCCCATATTGGGAGCGGGTGCATAGCCATTCGCCGTGGCCGCAACGGCAGCGGTGGCCGAGGTGCCATAGGAGCCGCCCGAGCTGTGTGGCGTGGAGGCGCTGCTGCAGTAGCCGCCGCGTGGACTGACGCTGCTCGACTGGGCGCGCTGGTAATCATCCTCTGTCCACTGGCCAGTGCCATCCTGCACGCTCACCGCCAGCTGGCCAGCGTACGAGTTGAAGCTGGTGGAGCCGCCCGGGGATCTGCTGCAGCAGGTGCAAGTACATAAATTAACAAACTCATCATCACAAATGGTAGAGCTAACTAACCTGGGCATGGAGTAGAGCGCCTCGACCAGATCGGCGGCACGCTTAAGTATGATCTCCTTCTGCAGTTTCTCCGGATCGCCTGGATGCCTGGGTATAAGCTTCTGCAGGCGCTGGAAGCCATAGTCGATAGTGGGTTCATTGAGTGCTGCTTGAACGGCGGAAGGAAGGAGGAAAGGAACAAAGCTTAGACATGAGAGAGAGCGCTCGAAGATGATTCACTTACAGACGTAGACAAAGCGTCCGGGTGACCCCTTGCAGAACTGTTTGCTCTTGTAGGACAGCGTCACCTCGACTACGCCGGGTATGTGACGTGGCGGTGTTTGCACTCGTATCGCATGCGATGTGATCAGCTCGCTCCACACCAGCATCGTGCCAAAGACCACCTGTAAGCCGTCAAAGAAATTGTCCCCCACAATGATCACTGTGGCGCCACCTGTTGTCCAGCCCTCGCTGGGCGATATCGCCTTAATACAGGGCGTGGCCACTGGCAGCGGCGGATAGAGACCTGGATAGTAGACAGAGGCACCTGGATTAGTATTAGTATCATTGGCAGGGTATGCACAGTTTGTAGGGGGGCGGGGAAAGAAAACAAAAAGTGGGGTACGCTTTGCCAATTGCTACGGAAAACGAAATGAAAAAGTGGAGAATGGAAAACGGAAAACCGAACGGAAAACGCATCTAACTAATGTTCGTTCAATTGGAATTTAGTTACAGACCATCGTAGGTACTGTCGGGCGCTAGGGGGTGACCGGATATGGACAGGGATGTGTTGCCTGTACCTTCCGTTGTGTCCAGTCTCTTGGCGCGGCGTCCGTGCTTCGAGTTGTTGTGCACGAACATGTTGTCCGATATGGCCAGCAGTGGTCCATCCACGGCCACTTGTGTAGAGATGACAACCTGCGGTACAGATAGAGAGTTGTCATTAACATACAACATATGAAAGAAAGGCTGAATTTTTCAGAATAGACTTAGGTAGCCAATAGCTACTTATATATTAAGCCGCAAGATTTTATCTTTAAAATTGTGGCTACAGTTGCTCTTCGCGGTTAGAAGGGGGAGGGGGTTAGTAGATTTCAGCTCTTAACGTGCATCTAAGGGTCATAAGAAATCATTCTGCGAAAAGATTAGGTCGCTATATCTTACCGTTTGGGCTGTGCGTTAATGATCAGTCAGTCAGTCACTCAGTCAGAACGAACTACTTTATATATATAGATATGTAGTACAAACTTGGTATACCCTTTCTCCACGATCAAGAGGGGCTGCCTTCGGCTCCTCTAATTTAACCTAAGCTAAACTGTTAAATACTTTTGTCGAATAGGCAGAATGAAGTAATAGCTCACGCTCTTGAATTGGTTACTCATTTTTTTTTACTATTTGCTTTTAAACCCTGAACTTTAGAAAAGCACAAAAAAGGCTATTAAGCTTGTACACTTGGCATTTGTGTGTAACAGGCAGAAGGACGCGTGGCAGACCTCACACAATATATATGTTCGATATAATAAGTACATAGCTGCCCATTTGTCTGTCTGTCTGTCAATGTGAACACCTAGATCTCGAAAACTATAAGAGCTAGAGATACAATTCAGTTAGTTTCGTGTATAGCACCATACAGAAGATTCTTTGTGTTTCAGATACTTGTGTAACATACAGATACTTTTGCATCTTACAGATACTTTTGTATCTTGTAGATACTTTTGTATCTTGCAGATACTTTTGTATCTTGTAGATACTTTTGTATCTTGCAGATACTTTAAACAGATATTTTTGTAGACCCCATATACTTTTGCATCTTACAGATATCTATACAGATATCTCACAAACACTTTTCCATCTTACAGGTATTTAAATGTGTAGGAGTACTTTGGCACCCTCAAATATACTAGAGATACTATCGCATCGGGCTTTTCTTTGTTTTTTTGATTATAATCAGTATTTTCCGAGTAGGTTAAAAAAAACTCACCTGAAACCTGCGCATATCCCGTGGGTTACCAGCATTTTTGAGGCAATTCTGATTACACTTGAGGAAAAACTTGAGGAAAAAGCTGCAAAGATTAAAAGAATAGAATGATGATTAATTAATGAATACAAAATTTAAATATATTCCGATAAAGATTATGTAGTTTGTGCGTCTTTATGAGCTGCTAATCATAGCGTGCGTCTTTTGCAGTTGCCACTTGCCACTTGCTACTTGCCACTGGGCCAATGGTGTCACATTTTGCAGCAGATGTTTGGCTCGGGGCTAGAGCTATGACACTCGCTCCCCCCTTCCCCTGACTTGGGCCACTCAGCGCTCGAGGCGCGAGAACACAGCGTGCGATAAGCGCTTGGACCTGCGGGATGACAGGGAGCGAAATGGAATGAACGGAATGTCCTGCAGGCAGGATATTCGAAATTGACACCCGTGTGCAGCGCATTTAAATGGTAAAATATATGTATAGTAGCGGCAGCCCTCTCCCCTCTGCCATCCTGCTGATTTTATTTGCTGAAGTAATATTTTGTTGCTGCTGCCGCTGCAGGGGGCGCCACCACCCCCACCCCCTGCCTTTGCGAATTGCCACCAATTTTCAGCTCTTTCTCTTTTTTTTAATACGTTTCAAGGCAGTTTTGTTGTTTCGCACTCGACAAATTGAACAAATTAGTGCAGTGGTAGGCGTGGTCGGCCCCTTTGCGCCCCTCTGACAGCGACACACACACACACACACGCGCGCGCATACGTGAGTTACATCTGCATACGTGTTGGTGTCATTAATTTGTTTATTGTTGTTGTTGATGCCATGAAGTGTTCTTCAAGAGGATATCCTCTGGCAGAGGGAATGTGTTGAAAAGTGAGCATCTTGTGTTTCCACTTGCAAACGGTTCTTTATGGTAATTATTTAAAATTCTATGCACATAAAACTGAAAACATTACTTTATTACTCTAATTGCCAGAATGCATTAGTGTTATATGAAAACACGTGATAATTAACAAAAAGAAGCATTATTAATAACTAACTAACTAATTGTAGGATTTATGTGCATACATATTAAAAATTACATTAACTTATGGCATGACCACAGGTGCAACACATCTGCACACACGGACAGCGGCAAATGCACTGATTAACGAAAGCTCAAGCATATGACATACATATACATACAATAGATGAGTATGTTTGCATGTGTGATCCCACGCTCTTTGTTTCACGGGTTTACGTGCAGTACGTACTGTGCGCCAAACGAATTGTCTTCGTTCTCAGAGAGAGAGGCTGCCGCGCTCAATGCAGTGACCGCGGCTAAGCTAAAGGCTTCCTTACACACGCATACATATGTAAACACACGAAAGTGTTTCGTTTTGCAAACAGTCAGTGTGTATGTATGCGCAGCTCGATAACCCGCTCTTTGTTTCAAAGGCTAATATATGTCCATATAGCGCCAAACGAAAAACTTTCGTTCTCAAAGAGAGGCTGTCGTTCTCAATGCAATACGCGCAGCTAAGTAAGCTGTAAGCTTATGTAAGTAAGTATGTGCAATTCGATCCCCCGCTCTTTGCTTAACAGGCTTGCATACACACTTACATGCACACCTACTGTGTGTCAAACGGAACGCCTTCGCTCTCAGAGAGAGGCTGCCGTTCTCAAAGCAATAAGTGCAACTTAGTAAACTGAAAGCTTATGTATGTGTGTATGTATGTGTAGTTTGATCCCTCGCTCTTTGCTTGCATGCACTTATGTACGTACATACACACCTAATGCGTGTCAAACGGAATATCTTCGTTCTGAGAGGGAGAAAGAGAGAGTCTGCCTAAGCTAAAGCTGACACTGTACTTATTGGCATACGTACATACTTAAATGAATTGGAGTTATTTTGAAAGATTTTATTTCAATTCAATATAATTAATTAAAGATTAAAATTAAAAGATAGAGTGGGCATTAAACTCGTTGATACAAGCCATGCTCGGTATGTGTATTTTAGATTAAAGAGTAAAATATATAATTAGAAAATTGACATTTTCCGCATGTAGTAGTAGTACACAGAATTCGAATTCGAATTCGATAAAGAGAAACACACGAGTGTGGAGCATGGCAGAGTAATCGGCTTATCGTGCAGCCTGTGGACAGGCAAAAGGCAACGTTAATTAAGTGTTTTATGCATTTCGATAAAACAAAAAAGTAATGCTGAAGTGTATAAAAAATAAATATTTATTTTTACACACATTTATGTGAGCTGATTGTGAACTTGTTGAAGTTCAGGCTGAGGCTGAGGCTCGGGAATGAAAACAGATGTGTGTGTTGTTTATTACGTTCTATGTGTTAGTCGTTGTCGTTGTTGTTGTTGTTTGTTATCCAGAGCATGAGCAGTATCATTAACACGGCCATCTCTGTGCGCCCTTAGGGACTCGAGCGCCGTGTATCTGTCAGATACAATATCGAGTTACATACAGACAGCCCTCGCACAGATGACGATGATGATGATGATGCAACTGCAGTGAAATTTGAATACGTATCGAGTGGATATTGAGAGCCACGACTCTAGCTTAACTCATTTACGGATCATTCACGGTACTAATTTCACTTGCAGCCCCGAGCACCCCCGAGCACCACCGAGCACCCTCGACCACCGATTGCCATCCTGTCGTCGCTGTCAAACATCTTTATGGGCAGCTAATTGACTTTCTCGGAAGTATTGTTGTGCCTCCAAGTCTCACGCTTGAATTACAATGTTTTCAAATATCCTGACAGGACGCATAAATTCCCACAACCTCGACACGCGGCTCTTGCAGCATAAATCGTTTACGATTTTCCTTTCTTTAGTTTTTTTTTCTAGTAGTAAACGTCTAGAGTTGCCTGGCATTTGCATATGCCGCGGCGAGTGCATGAATCCCCGTCCGATTCAATTTAATCTGACAGCATTTTTAGCACTCGGACTATAAAGCACAATCTTGGCATTAGTCGTTGCTCTTACGCTCTGCTCTCTCTTTGGCTTTCTTTCTCGCTCTCTTCTCTTTCGCTGGCTACAATTAAAAATTCAGCTCGCGTCCTGCCAATAAATCAAAGTGTCTCCAGCTACGGCAACAAAGTTAGCTCTTCCCTTTGCTGCTTTTCTCCCCCGCCTCGCGAAATTTTCATTTAATGAAAAGCTACGCATCATCAAATGCCCGCACATGACATTGCCCTGGCTAACAAAATGGCCCAACATGGCGTCCTTGCGCCCCATTGGCATCTGGAGCACGTAGAGCCAACGAAGTGCATAATTGGTCATTCATATTTGCCAGCGGTTGGGGTTGGGTCTGCGCCCCCAGGGTTGCTACAGATTTTTCAGTGCTCCAAGGTACAAAGTCTTTAAATCAAGGTTCAAGTAAGCAAGGGATTTGCGTTTTAGTAGCAGTTCGTATAGGCTTAATACAGGTACTAAGTTAAGTTAAAGAATAAGTGGATTTTATAGTGATAACAAGTGGGAGAATTGTAAATAATTGTAGTATAATTTCTGCTGACTTAATAGAGGTATTCAGCTTAGTCAAGCCACTTATCCCTTTCAAGGTGATAAAGAGAGAATTTACCAGCATTTTAAATTCTAAATACTAATGAAAATAGATCAAGTTTAGTCTATTCGTAAATTTTACGCAAGTTTTTCTTATGATTTCGTATGAATTTCGAGTTTTTTTTTAAATTAATTTAATTTTAAATTTTAATTTCTTTACCTCCAAATTTATATTTACTTTAATATTTTTAGAATCTTTAACTTTAAACATCTTACTTTATTATTATTATTACTACTATTATTATTATTTATACTTTATTATTCATATAAAATTTTCAGCTGTATTTTTTTAATTTTTATTTTTATAATAGGTTTATTTATTATATTTTAATAAATTTTAAAACATTCAACCCAAAAAAAAGTCACATCATTTAAGCTGTTTATCCTTAATATATGTATAAACTTTTTAGCAAAACTACACAACATAAAATATTTTAATAATATCCAAAATCGACATACATATGAATTATATTGTTATTTCATTCATAATTCTATATTATAATTTCAATATATTATTACAGTTTTAATACCGCCTGAAATGGAGAAACCGTTTCAGTTTATATAAACTGCATGAAACCCGCAGGAGTTTTACAGCCTTTGTGAATGTCACAGCGATTAACTGCGAATTTGTGAATCGACAACAAAAACAACAATAATGAGCAGAGTTGAAGGATGGAGAGAGCGGAGAGAGATAAAGCGAGTGAGAGAGCGTTATCGCTGCATCGCTCGCACAACATTAAATGATGAATACGAGAGCTCGCGCATAAATCGCTTTGGGTTTTGGTTTTTGCACTCTCTCTGCTGGCGATGTTATCTAAATGCCATCACTTGTCGGAGGGCGGGAAGGGGGCCAGAACCAGAGGTGTCAACAGCGTGTAGCCAGGAGCGTTGTTGGCGCACGCCGACTGCCATAGTAGTACCAGGTGAGCCATCGTACACCTGGCGCTCACTCCCAGTCTCTGCTGGGAATGCTGCGGGCAACTTGCTGCTAATTTTTCACTAACGATAATATTCAAAATTTTCAACTTTATTGCCGCATAAAGTCAATGACTATGGCAGACGCCGACACACAGACAGACGGACAGAATCACAGAGAGAAAGACAGACAAAGAGACACAACACAAAAGTAATGCGAAAACTTAGTTTGGCGCCATTTCTATGGCATTTTCATGCAGCGAACACACATACACACAGAAACATTGAATTGAGCGGATTAGTCGAGCGCTACCGATAGTAATATACCCTAAATTTAGTCGCTATAAAGTAGCTGGTAAAAAAGGATAAATTTAGTTATTCTATAAATTGATTATACGACCAAGCTTAAAAGAGTGAACACGCTGCATTTTATCTTGTTCACTCTAGCGAATATTAAGCAAATTGGTAATACAGCTAGTAAAAAAAGCTAATTATAGTAAGGCTGAGGCATAGTTTGGTCTATATACTATTCTATAAATTCTACAAACAAGCTTAAAAGAGTGAACACGTTGGGAGTTTAATAGTTCACTCTTTCAAACATTTTTCTTTATTATTATTAATGAATAATAAATATTATATCATATCAATATAAAAATCCTCAACGGCTTAGCTTTTAAATTGAAAACTTACTTATATTTTGTACTACATAAACTTGTTATACCCCATTTTACACCTTTCGCAAATGAGTGCAGGGTATCAGCACTCGCACACACATAGACAAATATGGCCGCCGACGTCACCATTTTGTTGTTGTTCTGGTTAAGGTTAAGCTTCCAGCTTGAGGGCTGTTGCTTCTTCCTCATCAACTGCTTCTTCTTCTTGTTTAGCTTTTTGCTATTGTTGTTTTTGGGCTGTTATTTATTTATGCTCTTTCTCGGCTTAACGCTGCACGCTTCGCAGCGCACGCAGCCTCCCCCCACACCCCACCCTTTGCACAAGTCTGTGCTCCTGCCAAGATTTTCCGGCATGCCCCCTGTTGTCGGCACAATCCTTATCAGAATCTCACTTGGAATTGAACGTCTTCTTTGCCCGCTTGTTGAGAGTTCATAGCTTTTGGGTCTTTGCATTATAATAGACTAGTACAGTCAGAGGGGCGGTTTTTCTTTGTGTTTTGTTACGCTTACCGAAGAAAAGAGAACTTGTTGAAAACACTTTCGCTTATGCTAAAGTTTACAGAGAGCGAGAGTGAAAGTGAGCAAAAGTTGTGAGTGCGTTTGTTTGAGTGAGTTTTGAGTGCTTTTCGTTGTTGTGCGTTGAGTGAAGCTTTGATTGTGTTCATTGCGTGAATGAATCTTGGACTGATGACACGGTTGCCACAGTGAGCACACTGGTGCTAAAAGTGGTGTCTAGTTTTGCTGGCGGTAAAGTGGTTCTTTCTTTATATAAGGAAAGATTTTATCTTATAAATACAAATTTTTTATTTAAATTTATTATTTTATTACATCAAAAATTGTTATTAAAGTAAACAAAATAAAATTGGGTCTTTTTCATGCATTTTTAGGGTATTTTTATTTTTTTTCAAGTGGCAGTAGGTGTATTGTTGCTCTTTGCGTTTGTTGTGGCTGCGTCTTGTTTTCTCTTTATGCTGTGCATGTGTGTGTGTGTGCGTGTGTTGTGTGTGTGGGTGCTTGGGGTTGCTTTGGGATTCGATGTCATGCCGCTGGGACCAGGGAAATACCTTGTAACCGTTGTTGTTGTTGTTTCGGCTTGCTTTTCTTTTTTGTTTGCGATTTCTTCATCTTTAAACTGATTATTTTTGTAAGCACACACACATGTGCGTCTGTGTGTGAGTGTGCGTGTGTTTGTTACCATAAAAATACCATATCGAGGTTAAATATCAGACATCGATAAAAGCAACCAGCAGACAAAGATACAGCAACAAAAAGTATCTTTGTGCCTCACTTTGTATCTTTTTTGCAACCAACTCGAGCGTATGTGTGTGTGTGTCTGCATCTGTATCTGTGTGGTTGTTTTGCCTTTAACTTTTGCTACTCTTTGAGCCCCATTTCTCTGCTCTTTAGCCTGTTATCCTTGACTGCCGCCTATAACCTTTGGCCAACTACTGAGCCATCAAATTATCGACCTTATTGAAATGCGCAAATTATGCTAACTATGTCTAAGCCTCGCACTGTGTGTGCGAGTGTGTGTGTGTGCGAGTGTGTGTATGTTTACTGTCAGTTAACGCTTTTAATATAATTAATTATGCAGCATGCGTAAATGGCTGAGCAAATGCCACAGCCAAATCACACGAATAACACACTTCTATACACACATACACACGTATATGCCCACGTATGAGATATCCGTTGATGCTGATGACGTTGTTCACGATGATGAGCTCAACTCCTGGCAGTTCCTGTCGAGCAGCTGCCTAATCAGTCTGCTCTCTCAACATTGTGCCATTACATTATAAATAACAGCGGTTTTGCTTCAATTATGCACACACATCGCAATAGTTCAGCCCAAGCCATTCATAATTCATTCCCTTGGCTTCCTCTGAGATACAAAATATCTATTTCTAATTAAGCAGCTATTCGCAGACAGCCATAGTCATAGTGATACCTGTGGCTGTATTTAAATGAGAATAAACTAAATTTACCCAATTAACTTGGTTAAGTTTTGTATCAACAAGTTTAGTATCGTTAACCAAGTTTCACTTTCGAAATTGGGGAGTTGCGAAAAAGCTTGGTATCTGGTAGATACTACCTACTATATACTTGAAGAGTACAAAACGGTATGGTATAATCTTTATGCAAGATGTACTATAATTATTTACTATTAACTTAACTTTAGGTATAGTGTTTTGCTTATAAGCTTAATTAAAATTTGTAATTTTGGTATACATATTTTCTAATTTTTAGATTATGCTATAAACATAACACCATACTTAGAATAATCAGAAAATATTTCACATGTTTTAAGTTGGGAAAAATGTGATGTTCATAGATTTTATTATTTGTACGAATTATATATTAAATATTTTCTAAAGTTCACTATTTAATTAAACCCTGTCTTTGATTAGTAAATGGGGTATATTCTCTAGTTATGCAATTAATGGATGATATGGGTAATGCACCGTGTTTAATAGATCCAAGTTCTGGCATTTAACTGTTAGCCTATGCTCATAAATTCACCTTTAATTGTGTAGATGTTTAGACCCCGTACTTAATTAGTATATGGGGTATATTGACTATATATGTAAGTGGGAAAATATTATAAATAGACGACAGTATCTCAATAGATCTAGGTTTAAGGATCTCATATTTTTATCTATGCGACAAACTCATCTTTACTTTTATAGCATTTTAATCCCCGTACTTATATAGTGTATGGGGTATATTACATGTGTATTATGTAACTTGAAAAATGCTGCAAGCCCGTACTTATTGGGTACATGGAGTTTAATAAATATGTATACTATATGAAATAAGGTCCCACGACAACCTAGTTCTAGCTATGCTTGCAAATTTACCATTAGTTTTACAGTTATTTCGTTTCCAAACTTAATTAATACAATGGGGTATATTTGGATTATAAACAAATGCTGATTAACATCGTTCCGCTATGTTATCTTCTTGCGTTACAAAGTGGAAGAAAAATCATTCATCAGTGAAAATGTGAAAATTTGAAAAGAGAAAAATCTATGATTCAATAAACTGCATTTTCCCAGGAGTTTACAGTACGGCGTATCGAAATGCCATTTCCCATTTTAAATAGAAAGAAAAAGCGCAAAAATTTGCATCAATAATTCAATTTTAAGAGAGCGAAATAGATATGGCAGTATAATATGCAAATTGCGTTCACTTTGAAATGCAAAATTCAATTCGAAATTTGTTCTATTGATTTATGAGGTGCAAATCAAGTGCACACCGCACAGCTACTACATACATAGCACTAACGCTTCAAAGATATTCTTGTAGTCTAGTGTAGTAAATGTGGGTGGGGGAGGGAGTGGAATGGGAAGTGTCTGACATTGCTTGGCTGGCAATAAAAAGTCAAATATACGAGCGTATATATCTTTATCGATAATTAACTGTTATGCACTCTCCGGTTATCTCTCTGCCCCTCCGTCTGTCCATCTGTCTGCTGTGTCTGCCCAATATTTCATATGGCCTGTCGATGGCTGACCACAAGTGCTGTCAAATTTTTGTCTGCGTTTCATTTTTTGCTGCCTTTGAATATTAGAGTAGTCAATACTCCCCCTAAATAGAAGAGTGCCAACAGTCATCTGCTCATCCGCTCGCTCATTCACTCATCCATTCGCATTCGCATTCGTGTCCGCCGTTCCAGCTGTTGCCCTAACCACCTGAACGGTGGGGTATGGTGCGCCTGAATGCATTTAGAAAATTAAAAATTGTAGCCACAACTAGCAGCAGTTTTGTCATCATTTTTAGCGCGATTATCAAGGCATGCAACGGCCAAAAAAAAAAAACAGAGAGAAAAACATTTGCTTAACGCACGCAGCCAATGCCCTGTAATACAGTGGCGGTCAAGCGTATTAGGCATGCTACACTAACATTATTTCACGGCGATCAAAATTAAATATAATTTTGATGGTTCTGCTTAATTTTGTATACAATTACTATATTTATGTTTTTATAAATATTAGTATATTTAGATGTCGATAATATATTATACTAATTTCAAATATTTAAATAACTTTTATATTTATTTTTTTGTCAATATAATATTTTACTTTATCATTTTGTATCTGCATTTCTATGTTAATAAATCATTTTACTATTATAGCAACTGTGCTCATTATTTCAGACGCCACTGTTTTTAGTTCTACGCTCTCACTTTTGCATATTGGACACCACAAAATGTCAATTCTATTTGTCGCCGTTGCGAATAGAGTGGAAGCCGGGCGCAGAGTGGATTGAAGTGAGTGTTGTAGGGGGGCGGGGGGCGTGTATATACAGTTAAACCCTTACTACTGGCACATTTTGTTCGAGAGTTTGCACTTAGTTTATTTGTCGCAAAAAAATAGTGTATAGAAAATTGAAATAAAGCGAAGAAAATGCCAATGACGTAGATAAATGCAAAAACTCGGAAAGCTACAGTCGGATGCAACCGACAGTAGAAGACCCTGTACTTTCCTTTGCACACACACACGCTAACACTCACACAAGCACACATAGCGCAAAGTCGCATGCAACCACACATACGCTCGCGCTGCTCCCCCCTTACCTAGTACAGGGAATTGAATCTTGAATATCTCCGGTGTTTATTATCCGATTGAGCCACAATTCACAGCACGGATAAAGATTATCATAAGAATTTCGTATGCCAAAACACAAGTTTGTATCTTTAAAATTGTGGGTGTGGCAGTTTTTCGCGGTTTTTGGGGGAGGGGGGGGGAGGTATCAAAAATCTAAAACAAACTTGATCTGCCTACACTATAGGGGCATCTAACTGCCAAATATGATGTCTCTAGCTCTTACAGTTTCCGAGATCTAGGTGTTCATACGGACGGACAGACGGACAGACGGACGGACGGACGGACGGACAGACAGACAGACGGACATGGCTAGATCGACTCAGCTCGTCGTCCTGATCAAGAATATATATACTTTGTGGGGTCTGCCACGCCTCCTTCTGCCTGTTACATACATTTCGGGCTTGCACAATCTTAATAGACCCTTTTGTACTTTTTTAAAGTACAGGGTCTAAAAACGGCAAATTTCGGATGCTACGCTTGGGTAACGGGGTTCTTCTGTTACGTTTTGTAGTTGTTCTTGTTTCTCACTCCCTTCCTTGTTTTTGTCTTGTTTGTGTTTCACTGTTTGATTGGCGTTGTTCTGTTGTTGTTGTTGTTGTTGTTGCTTAAAGTGCAGAGCACAATTCACTCAAATTAAAAAGTCGAAGCGGCCATTTGACACGCGATAATCGTTAATAGCCACAGCACTGTATGTATGTGTGACGTTAACTGTGCGTGTGTGTGTGTGTGTAATCTGCGTTATTACGCATATGCCAGATGTGGCCATTAGGCGCAGAATCAAATTAAAAATCGAAATAAAAATAACAATAAAAAAAATATACAAATAATAAATGCAGCATAAAAAATGTTTCAAGTTCAGCAGCGATAGCCGAAAATGTGTGAAAAAATCGCGTAGCATGTCGCAAACGACAGAGAACATCATAAATGCGACACAGTAAACAACAAGCCCCATTGCAAATTGCAAGTGAAAAAACACAATAAATTATAAAAAAAAGGAATTTCATTGTAGTAAACTGTAAAATACAAAAATATAATAAAGCTGTTGAAATATAAAGTTAACATATTAAATAAATAATTGAATGCCATTAAAGTAATTATTTTGAATTTATAGTTCATTTTAAACTTATTTTCTTTAGCATAACCAAAGGGGTATGTTATATGTAGTATGTTGAAAAATACAAAAATATAAGAAAGCTGTTAAAATATAAAGTTAATCAGGCCTGTTCCCATTTTCGAATTCGGTCAATCGATTTACGTTTTAAAAAAATGGGTCTCCTAAATTTGATGTATCGTTTTCAAGAAATGAAAATGTTTATTGTACTTACACACGAAGCTAATCTATTTCGAAATGGACCAAATATGAAGCTAATCGGAAACGATGAATTGAAATTTGGAGCACCGTTTTTTGCAAAAAGTAAATCGATTAAACGAATTCGAAAATGGAAACAGGCCTGAATATATTATATAACTAATTTAATTCCATTTTGAATTTATAATTAATTTTAAACTTATTTTCTTTAGCATAACCAAAGGGGTATATTATATGAAGTATGTTGGAAAATATAATAAAACTGTTAAAATATAAAGTCAAAGTATTAAATAGCTAATTTAATTCCATTAAAGAAATTACTTTGATTTATAATTAATTTTAAACTTATTTTCTTCAGCATAGCCAAAGGAGGGAAAAAACACCAATTTCTGTGAAAACACCATTACACCAATTGGCAAAAAAAAAACACACCAATGCGAACCCAAAAACACCATTTGTGGCAACTGTGCTTGCAAGTATTGGCGACAATGTGACCAGCGCTTTCGATACCTACACTTAATTATGGAACACACACGAAGCGCATACCAACAACAAGAATGAGAATAAAAAACAAACAAAAAAAAAACAACTAAAAGGGAATAAAAAAGCAAAAACAAGAAGCAAAACAAAGCGTTGCACACAATGGCTCGCAAATCATAAATAAAAGCAGAACCGAGACGGTGCGGTGTCTTCACTTGCTACAAGCGGTGGCAAACAGCTGAAGCTGCAGTTGCAGCTGCACCAATGTAAAAAAAACATGTTGTCTGTGGCAGAAATAAAGCAAAGCAGCTCGGGTAATTGCAAATCCTCGATTAGCTTTAGTTACTGTGCCTAAAATGCGCCTAAAATGAGGATCAAGTCAACAGGAGAAGCCTCAAAAGGGTAAATAGAGTTTGTGTGTTAATAGACAAAAATTAATTTAAATTTTTTAATTTTGTTTTAATTTTTTATAGCTGGCTGCCTAACGAATTGTTGTGTGTGTATTTGGCATAGTTGGTGCCACTGCAATTTAGAGAATACCATACTAGGAAAATGTCACGAGTTGACACAAATAGGGATTTATTTAATAGATTGCTCTTAAGTTCAGACCCTTTCATAACTGAGCAAAGAAAACTGCCATGAACAAAAAAAAACAAAATTGTTAAGCAGTGTGCATTTGTTGCTAGATGAATAAAATACCTTTTATATGAATTCGTGATTGTTTTTACTTTTGGAGACTAAGATTTCACCAGCGTTCTCATTTACAGGTCAAATATTAAATATAGGTCTTGGAAAAAAACAATTTTTTTAAAAGTTGCACCATCTTTTTGTATGGGAGCTATAAGATATAGTTCTCCGATTTTAACCAAATTTGCTAAGGATATATAAACCTGCTCCAAACATATAATCTGAGAGATTGGTTAAGATACCTTGAAAAACAAAAAAGTTTTTCATACTAAGTGTTGATTTTTAACCGATTGTTCCTATGGCAGCTATATGATATAGACGTCCTATCTGACCAATTTTTTTATCATACACTTAAAATATTTTTTTAGATTTTTGGTATTAAGTTCATAACGATATGTCCACTAGAAGTATTTTTGGCCGCGTCTCCATACAAACCCAACCACTGTGCACTGTGCGCTTGTTGTGCATTGTCTCCTCGCAATTTTTCGGCATCTCTAAAGCTGCTGTAGATCGTTGCATGAATAACAGAAATTCATCAATAAAACATGCGCAGAGCTAAAGCTGATGTTGTTGTTGTTGTTGTTTTTGGTGTTGTAGCTGCTGCTCTCACGGCACACGTTCGAGCGTCATGCAAGTGGCAGGAACAGAGCACTGTTGCTGTTGCTGTTGTTGTTGCCACTGTTGCTGCTGCTGTTGTCATATGTATCAGTTTTTGGTTAAGCACTTTGAAATGCAAGCGCAACTCAAGTCGGAATTTTCAATCAGTTCCAATTGTTGCGCGCCCAGTGACAAGTTTTAGTTGCAACTTCGATTCGATTCGATTCGATTCGCTGCGATTGGAGTTGAGTGGCAAAATGTGCTGGACCTCCTGGCAAGTTAGCGCGTTTAGCTTGTTGTGGGCCCTGGCCAGAAAATGTAGTAGCCAAACACATAGATTATCCCGCTGGCAGCAGGAGTCGCACTGTTGGCGGCATGATCTACTGTCATATCAATGAGCCAGCAGCAGCAGCAGCAGCAGGAGTTGGAGCTGGAGTTGGAGTTGACTGATCCATGCCGCTGCAGGCATTGATTGGAGTGGTGCTGGCTGTGATTGATATGCGCCTCTCTGTAGAACTGGCATTGCCGACAAAACTTACAGCATCGCCTGACAAATGCGACAGAGACCTGGTATACTTTTGAGGCAGCAGCAGGGTATGCGACGGGATTAACCAATTTGGTCAGTGGTCACTGGCCAGTCAGTCAGCCAGTCAGCCGTCTTCTCCTGCTGCTGCTGCTGGCTAACAAGGCGTTCACATGCCACAAAATAAACAGGCGAAAAATGAATTAATAATCGTAAATATCCAGCGCAAAGTGTTGCGCCTCCGCACGTGGATGCAGCTGAGGCTCTTGTTGTTGTTGTTGTTGCAATAACTGTTCTTGCAACGGCAACAAGCTTAGTAATTTTAACAAGATCATAAAGGTGGCCTCTGCTCTGATCTTTGCCGAACGAGAGCAGCACCGAGGCTGTTCTGCTATCGATTTCCTAATTTGCAAACTGAAACCAACAGCAGATACTCGGATACTCTTTATGTGGCAACAACAACCTCAACAACAGGGGCAATCAATTAAATTTAATTATGACACCAATTATGGTCTGATTGCCAGCAACAAGCTGGCATAAATGACTCCAACTCCAGCTCCAACTCGAGCTCCATCTCCTACTTCAAGTCTTGGTCTTAGTCTTCGTCGTCGTCCCTCAACTCCAGTGTAATAGAATCATTAAGTGCCTGGTTTCGCGGAATACCACCATGCTGGCTGGCAAACAAGTTGGCCATACCTACACAAATGCGGCCAATAGGCAAATAGTTCTGCACACCCATTGGCCAGACCCTCCACAGTTGGCCAGCATCGCCTTAAGTCGGCTAATAATGTTGTTGCTGCTGCCTTAATCATTATCATTATTATCTGCATAAGGTGCGATGCAATTGAAGAGCCTCAACTTTCAAGGCAATCACAACGCAAATTTAAATAAAATATACACCTTAACCGGAACACTTAACAAATAAGTGGAATTACTCAGTGAATGTGAATGGGAATCAGAATGAGAATGATACAAGAGAGTAGAAATTACATTCAAGAGAGTGCAAATTATTTACATAAATCTGTAACTGAATTGCACTTGAGCACATTCTGTCTATCTATAGATAGTCTATCTGATTGAGTCTATCATATAAAGCAGTCTATCATATAATACCGCTGCAACACAGACATCCAAAAAAATAGGGTTGGTTTTGGTTTTTGCGTGCATTTTGTTCTTGTAATTGGCTGGGAAAGAGCAGTGTCTGCTTCCAGAGCATTGGCGTGCCCACCGCTGATATAAAGTACTCAATTCAATTAAAATATTTATTGAGTAGTGAATACCCTTTGTTCTATTGGGACTGGTATTTTAAAGCATATGTATGTATACTTGTTAGTAGTTTAACTTACTAATAACATTTATTAATAACACTTATGTTCTTCTAATTGAATTGAATCACAATGTATCAATAGCAATAGTGTATCTACATATTTCTATCCATGTGGCAAATACTGTGCCATTAATATTAAAAATTTGATCTTTGTCATTCCCAGAGTGGTAAACCTTGTACATTGCAATAGGGTCTGTTGAGTTTATGCAACTTAAAGACGTGAGTAAAAAAAAGATTCTTATATAAATTCTTTATCAGAACGACGAGCTGAGTCTATATAGCCATCTCTTTGTCCATCTCTCAGACCATTTGTCTGTCTGTCCGTCTGCCTATCTGTCAGTATGTATGTATCATGTACGAGAACCTGGGTCTACCCGCAGAGCAGCATGCTCTGAATGTGTGCATACATATGAGTAAGTCGGCATTTACACGATGAAGTATTTGCGTCATAAAGCACAAAGTTTGTAAGCAAAGGGTGTAGAGGGGTAAGACGGGAAGCATTACCTCCCTACATCTCTTGCCTACAAACCAATGCTTCACGAGGCAAATGCTTCATCGTGTAAATGCCGACTAAGTAGTATGTGTGTGAATCTTTGTCCAAGCAATGCAGCAACTAATCTTCTGCCCACGTCTCTGCTGCTGCTGAGAGAATGAAATGAACTAAGTTGTAATAGGCGCTCAAGTGCACACACACAATGATACATCCACCCGCAACACTTGAGGAGCGAGAGAGAGTCACTGATTGTTGGAGAGAGGCTTTTTTGCATAAGCTTCAGCTGGGTGTTTATGTGTGTGTGTGCTTGCATGCTTCTGCTGTTGAGCAGCTCTCGCAGAGAGTAGAAAGGAGTGGGCAATAGAAGAGGCGATCAACTGACTATTAAAAACTTCTTAAGCTCTTATTTTAATTAGTTCATTTTCGGCTGCCAATGCACTTAGATGCATGGCGCTGGTTGATGATTGCGACTCTCACGCTACAGTCGTCGACAACTGATTCAAAGCAAACTAAAGACTCCTCTACTGCATTGCTCAAGCCAAGCAATTATAATTGTGATACGGATAAGGCGTTTAACCTTGGTATATGTTATTACTTTACAACACGGACAATGCCGCAGAATACTTGGCAAAAGTTTACATATATATATTAAACTAGAGTTCATTTCATTTAAAATGTTAAAATGTTCCCACTGTATTGTAATGCAATCAAAACAAATTTAAAGAGCATGAACATTCAGATAACATTCGAGTATGTACGCCCCTTTTGCTGTCCGCTCTGCTCCGCTGGCTACTTACATATATATTTTGTGCAAACAATTTGTATATTTCTAATAATATTTCCGAAGCCAATTAGTGGCGACGCACTCCCGGCTGACGCTCGCGACCTCAACAGGGAAGTGAACAGCTCCGTTGCTGTCTCCGGCTTTCGGTTATGCCTCCGGCAGCCACAAGGATGTGCATGCAATTAACATAATTCGCCTGACACGTGACAGCCTGGGCAGGGGGAGGGAAGGACTGTGGGGGGTGTCGGATTGCTTGGGCCACAAAGCGTTTCGAGCGAGCGAACTGCACTCGTCTCAATTTACAATTCACAATTTACAATTTGAAATTCACAATTTATGAAAATAGAATTTGCTTTTGCCACTTTGATGAACTTTATTTTGGCCAAGCGCTGACTTTTCCTTCCATCTCTCTGCGAATGGAGAAAGCTCCCAGAGCTGTCGGCCTGTCTCGCCACATGCTACGACTCTCTCCCCTTCCCCTGCCTTCTTTTGCGGCATCATGTTTTATATTGCAGTTGATAATAATGCCAATAAATCAACGATACGCATACAAGCCGCAGTCAACCCGGCATCCCTGGCATCCCAGCCAGCGACGATGATGAAAAGCAGCTTAAAATGTCATCTTTTGTATGGAGCGCATCAGTTTATAGCCGAGCATGAGTGGGGCAAGGACAGGGGGCAGGGGCAGGGGGCAGGGTACAGTGGGCGTTGCAGTGGGTAGTAGTACTATGGGCTACTTACCGATCAATAATGACGGGGTCCGATGGCGTCTCGTTGCGGTTACCACAGCTCTTCTTATCACAACAGCGGCTGCAGGTAAATGAAAAGCAAATCAATTGGTTAGTAATCTGTTGTGGCTATTATAAGCAGTTTAAACTAAACTTATCAATATACACAATTTAATATTGACATAGGAAATTAAATTTCAATTTGAACATAATAAGAGGCCAATTTAATAATACTAGATACTTTAGAGTGGGGACTAAATTAACAAGACAATTTGATGATGTTAAACTGGGAGTTAGACTGGAACCATTACTGGAACCGACACCCAAAAAGAACCGATTGAAATAGAGAACCGAAACGGGTACAGGTTCGGACATTATAGCTTCGGTTCAGAGCCGATATCTAGAACCTTAATATTTGGGATGGAAAAGACCGTACTGCATCCGAAATTCGTTACAGCTTGATTCTTTGTTACAAATATACATAGGTCTAACTTTTTCAAATCTAGTCAAAATTAGGACAGTGTATTTTAGTATTTAATGGGTCTCTTAATTTTTTCCGTATTTTTATTTAATAGAATAAATTATTAAAGAGATATGGATTTCGGATTTAGCGTATGATTGGCTTATTCAATGGTTTATATACAAATTTTATCACGATCGGATAACAATCAGCGGAGTTTGGAAAAATCAACTATGTATAAGGCTAGGGAAATGGGAGAGGGAAAGGGTTACAGGAGTGGCGGTTGTCAACTTGTGTGACTGTATGTGTGTGATTAGCCATGCTCTCCCATAGCTCGTGGTAGCACTGCATCTGTATGACACGATTTAAGCTATATAAGCGAGAGAACAGTTCTTTTATACTTGAACACTAGCCGCTCTCTTTGTGGGCATACCTGTTCTAGATTAGGCATGAGCTATGGGTGGCTATGGCTGTTCTACATGTATCGAAAAAGACCAGAGCGCATTTTAGCACTGTCGATGGCGTCCGACTGGAGTAGGTAACACTTTATCTTTACTTCATTTAATATTGAAATGTAAAATACGTAAGATTATAGCAATGTCCAGTCGATCAAGTTAAGATTTATATATTTTCATATAACATTTAGTATAATATAAATTATGTTTAGTACAGAGACACAATTTAACAATAGGAAACTTAAAGTAGTCTTTCTAGTAACGCATTAGTTTTGGGCCTATGAAAAATACCAATTTTTTTACACACACACACACACGCACACTCAATTCGAGTTCAATGGCTGCGTAATTTTGGGCGCACAGCCGCTGGCCAGCTATGAGATATGGTTTGTGAGGGGGACAGGGCTGGTGGGGAGAGGATTCGGATACTGGAACAGGGACTGGGTCGCATGGGGGTGGTGGTGGTGGTGGCACACTAACTGGGTGGCTTTGGCTGTAGCTTGAGCTGGGCACAACATAAACATGGATGACTAAAATGGGCGAAATGCCAAACGATAAAGAAGACGCCATTGCCGCTGTAACCAAACGACACTGACGCTGGCAGCGACGCCGACTGCAACGGCAACGGCGACGGCGACGTCAGCGTTGACGCCATTGTATTTGTATTTGCTTTGTGTTACGCGAAGCTGTTGATTTTTGCTGCTTTCTTCGGCCAAAAGCTAAAGCTAAAGCTGTGCAAAGACAGTGGGGCGACGGGGACGGGGATGGGGACGGACGGGGGTACAGTGGGACAAGCAGCAAAAGTCAACCCCTGTGCGTTGTCCCCTTGTTTTGATAATGCTACGCAAACATAAAAACTGGGTGCCAATCCGAAATAATAAAAGATGGCCGGCCAGCGCACCCTGAAGCTGCAGTACACACGCAGAGTGGCAGTTAGAATAGCTGCAGGGGGAAGTGGGGCAGCAGAGGGGTGCATGGGGATGACTAAAGGGGACGAATCTCTGTGTGGGTTTTTTTTTTGCAGTTGTTGTTTGCTGTGCCGTTTTGATACCCAGCCAATCTATGCGCAAAAGGGGTATGTTAATTCAGAGAAACATTTGCCATGATTGAAGTAAAGACAAATGTATGAATTAATATAAAATAGAAGTAAAAATATCAAAACTATATGCTAACTAAGTAATCTATAGAAATCTTTAAAAAGAAAAATCTTAAAATAAATTTTTGTTGTTAATATTTTCTATTTTTTTTGCACAGAAAATTAAATAGAATTTGGATATAGTTAAAAATTCTTGAGGTAAGAACCGATAAAACTCAACTCATGCAATTCTATAAGTGAATACTAAAGCTTTGTGTAATGAAATTAGTGGATTTTAAAAACAAAAGTAGATATATTTGTAGAAAAAGAAGATCTAAAGTTTTAGGGAGGTCAATAATATCTACAAATTAATCCAAGGAGCCTAATATATTCCTAATAATTATTTTTTTTTCGGCTTAAATATATTTATGAATTCTAAGACATAGTTATTATAGAATTAGTTGCTTTTAAAATATAGTAATTAAATGTATATTTTTAAAGTTCTTTGTCCTGACTGACTGACTGACTTATTAACACCACACAGCCCTTACGGTGCGATATAGCGACTAATTTTTCTCGCGAGGCGATACGTTATGGACTCCAGGACTCCCCTAAGATCGTATATTAATATCTGCATAAGAAATTTATTTAGGGAGTTCATAGCATTCCTTTCTTCACGACTTTATGTTTCTTTAGTAAACGAATACCCGTTTAATCAATTAAAAATATTATAATTAAAATACTAAAGCTCTTCTACTAAATGAAAATATCTTAATGAACTACTCTTGGTTATTCCAGGGTATTATTGCGCTGGTCAAGTGGTCTTGGACACCTTTTTTTCGTATTATTTCGTGGCAACCTTCAACTGTCAGGCTGAGCTGGGCGCTAGAAGGGTGAACTGCCCAAAGATATGATGATGCTAGATGGCGATAGAAGGAGCGAGTGCGAACTAATGAGAGTGAGGGATAGACTGATAGATGGGGGAGGGAGTGAGTGGGGGGAGGCAGTCCAGGCGAGTGGCTGCCATTTATACGTTTCAGCTCGCGTGCGTTTGGGCGTAAAAATAAAACGAAGGACGAAGGACAGTTGGGACAGTGAGGACAGGAATGTATGGTATGGTATGGTATGGTATGGCATGGTAGGGGATACGACAAGCAAGCTTAAAAGTCAACAATATTAAAGCAGGCAGAGAGCCAGTGAAGCGGCCGCAAAAACGCACAAAGCAAACAGAAAGAAAGGCCGAGGACAAGACAAAAATAAAAATAAAATGAAATGAAAGCTGCGTAGTGGAAAAATCACGCGGAAAACGCTTAAAAACAAATGAGCGTAGCTCTCACAACTCACAGCTCACACTTTGAGCGAGAAAAGTGTAGAGGGAAAGGAGTAGGGAAGGGAGTGGGGAGGACAAAGCTCACAAGCCAAAATATAAATACTTAGACAAAGCTCCTGGGAGTCTGCACACCCTCGAGACAATGGCTACAAAGGTGTGGATTACACTGAGCACACGCATATGACTCAGAGCCAGAGCCAGAGCCAAAGCCAATGCATCCAAATCATTTGCAGATTATTTGAGATTGCCGGAATCTATGTGGAACACTCACCTGCACATCACCTCGTGCGTCAACAGCACACGGCACATCTCCGGATTCTTGTCCTGACCCTCATAGATGATGGCCTGCAAAATGGAGAAGGAAGGAGTTTATTATAAGTAATTGCTTGAGTCAAAGCTGAAAGCTTAAGGTGCCTTAGTGCAGCTACTTAGAGGTGAATATGATATTTTTACCAGGGTGTAATCTTTAATCCTTACACTGATAAGGCTATAACTATAGCAAGAGTGACAGTGGACTGTTTAATATGCTTTGTTATTTAAGGTATTTTGAATGCTTGACAAAGTTTGAGCAAATCTATCAATATGAATATTACTACTAGCAAATATAAGTAATTAAGGCATTCTTTAGCGAATATTGAAGAAGCTTATAGATGTTACAGCTATGATTAAGATGATAATAAGGAGGAAAACAGCGTATAATAATCGTTGAGTGCGCTCTGAATTTTAAGGATTATGAGTGACGTTCCACTCTCCTTTTTTCTTTGGGTTCCTTTAGGTCGTTTCAAAGTAAACTGACCTAATAATTAGATCTCAGATTTTGCATATCGTTTTTCAATGAAACGTACTTTGGTGACATCAGAATTCGCCTAGCTTAATCCTTCAAAAAATTTACCTCATTTGGTTGAGCAAAGGACCTTAAAACTAAGCTGTGTCCTTAAATAACCTAACCTAACCTAATTCTTCAAAAATATGCAAAATCCGAGGACTTCTAATAGTTTTAGCTTTGAATATTATATAAAGATAAAATATTATTTAATACTATATTAGATAATAAAATTACGCTGACTTTTAGCCTTTCCAATTGTACTATATATTATGTATTGTACTATTTTCACTCTTTAATTATTTGAATCGGTTGAACTAGGTCGATTTAAACTCACCAAACTATAGATTTCAATACATATTTTTTAAGATGATGATTGTTATGAAAACTGACTTAAAAATTATCTTCTCAAGACAACTTCCCGAAATAGATTCTTCATATTTTACGATGGTCAATAAAAAGCTATTGTTAAAAGAGTATTTAAGAGTTATTTCCACTAATTTTTCTCATTTTAACCAATTTTGAATATAATAAAATTTCTAAATGATAACTCGTAACACTTTTAAAGACAACAATTGCCGTAGTTTAAGAATCGAGAGGGCTATAAAAACTGACAGCAGTGTTTACCTTTAGTTATAGCTTCTAAATGCCAGCTAATGTGAGGTATTTGATAGCAAATTACAGGGTATAACAGCCATTACAAGCGGTATGTATAGCTTATGGCTGATCTATTGGCATTGATTAGCCTGAATTGTGTGGCCAACTACTGGCTGATTATCTGCCACAAGGACAGACAGAATACTACTATACTATCTATACTCATCACGCCCAGCTATCAGAGGGCAAATACAAACAGACATAAATGCTAATTACGGTGCAACTACTCGAGAGGTACTAGTCGCGACATATGGGACACAGGCAATGCAAATATTGACACACTCGAAGCGAGACCTAAATGGTCAGATATTTGGCTAATAATAACCAAACTGTGGGTGGTGTGGGGGGAGTGGGGGGAGGGGTAACAGTGTGTATTTGCATTGGAATATGTTCGCATGTATTTGTTTAGGCGGTAAGGAAACTTTTAGTAGTCATTGTTTAGCCCCGGGGTGGGTTGGCTGCCAGTGACTATACAGAAATCATGCCATGTGCGGGGCACACGCACTTGCCACTTCAAGAGGCTAGGGGGCAGGGGGGTAACCACAAGTGCAACACTGGTACAACAATCTGCTGCAATTTCCAACAAGACAGATCTGACAGAGTATCTCGAGTGTGTTGTGTGTTGTGTGTGTGTGCCTTTGCGAAACAAAAACAAATAGATAAACAAACGAGATGCAACCACTACTCTGGGGTATGGGGTAGGGGGAGGAGGCAAGGCAGAGGGGCGCAGCAAAAGGCGCATAGTTCTCTAATTTAAAAATGATTAAAGCGGGTTGCCCAGCTCAGCGAGCACACGACGCTGTAATCCAACACTCATCCAATGAATTAGTCGAGCAAAAAACACGGCATATGCGACAGTCGCAGTGAGGGGAGAGAGCGGGGCACAGAGATACATTTATAGCAGAATAGACACCACTCGCAACTCATTCATCACTATCACAGAACACGCTGTAAAAATGCAAGCAGCACCCTGTACCTTGTACACGCAAAAGTAATAACAATAACTAGCTACATGGAGTACGGCAATCATTTCATCCACCCGGCAACAATGCTGCCACTTGCCACACAACGTCAAGGTCGAGTGCGTCCTACTGACGTCATCAGCATATGTGCATTGTTTTTGGGCTATCTCAGGTTTTCGGTTTGCTCATCCCGGTGTAGCTGCCGGGCCAAGCCAAACAGATAATCAGAAATTAATTTCAGTGCACTCCCCTCACCTCCCCCTGCACCCCACTGCACTCCCTGC
Source organism: Liodrosophila aerea (assembly GCA_035045005.1). Classification (NCBI taxonomy): domain Eukaryota; kingdom Metazoa; phylum Arthropoda; class Insecta; order Diptera; family Drosophilidae; genus Liodrosophila; species Liodrosophila aerea. The sequence continues at coordinate 113,714 of JAWNNL010000237.1, forward strand.
TGTGGCACAGCAGCATCAGTGGCACATGTAAAATTATGATCATCCCTTATTATCCCGTTTGTTAGGTTAATAATTCCCCCTCACATCGAAAGCAAAAAAAAAAAAAACTGCCCTGCCCCTTCGTCCTGCCCAGCTAAGACCAGGGATAACAACAACTACAACTCCCAGCAAAAGGATGCGACCAAGACCTTAGCTCAATGTCCAATAGTTGGCCGTACCAGTTGTCCCAGGATTTTACTGGGACAAGTGCAGCTAATTATAGAGCAGGCGGAGCCGGAGACGGGATACCGACAACAACATGTCCTTCGTCAAGGATTTGCGGGCAAAGGTTTTTCTAGGCTAATGGATTTTCAATGTTGTACATTTTTTATATAAGTTTTTCTTTTTTTTTTAATATTACGTGTCCCCGTTATTGAACGGGAATCTAAGATGACTTGAAGTACACTCGGAGCCATATGAAATCAAACACGATATTCCTTTTCCGTGAAGGTAGAATCACTTGGGAGCGTTTAAATGGTTAAGTATTTTACTAAATATTTGTGGATTTTTTTATAGTGAACTATTAAAAGTTGTAACTAAAGGATAAGCTCAATTTAATCAATAGAAATAGTGTTTCTTAAAATTTAATAAGAAATAAAAAAAATTACCTAATGAATAAACTTAATAAATAAAATGTAAAATATATGAATTAATTTAAAAAAAATTGTTAAAATTAAACCAGAATATTGAGAATTTAATCTTTAATTAATATAAAAATATAATGTCAATGTAATCGAATAGATTTTGTTATTCTATTTGTGAAAAACTCATATAAACATTTCCACGCCACGCAATGAAATTTAAGTACAATGTTCCAATTAAAAGAGTAAATGAAAAAATTAAATAAAATAAAATATATTTTATATATAATTTTAAAGTTTAAAGTAATAAAGTTTTCTAGCCCCGGGAAATAAAACGAATAATGTAACACTTAAAGGAATGAATATAAATAAAATAAGATAAATATGTTTAATAAATTTGTATTCAAATGTTTTTCTTTTTCTTTTTAAAGACTTCAAACGAATTTCCGTTTTTAAAATAAAACACTGTATTTTCTTTTCAAAATACAAGTGAAAAAATATTATTAATTTCATTATAAACTAATTAAAGTACAATATTTCCGCACCAGGAAATAAGTGCAATACCGCGCCATATTATAGTATTATATTGAACCCCTATAAAAAGTGATTTCCATTGAGAAATTCCCAATGATTAGCCTACAAACAATGTTGAGATTGAGATTAGTTTTTTACGTAGTACTCGTAGCCATCAATCATCGTTTGTGGCCAGAGAGGCAGAAACAATTAGTGCTTCAGTCTGAAGCAAATCTGAATCTGGTCAAAAGTGCCGCTAAATGGCGCATCTAATAAAAAACTAAACGAAAGCCACTAAAACTGGAGTAAAAGCGTTTAAACTACGATTTATCACTCGGACTAGTCCGGCTGTACTCCCGGCTCCCCGTCCCTCAGCTGGCATTCTGCCCAGGACAACAGGGAGAAAAACCGGAAAACAAACAAACAAAGCAACAAACATCAACAGACGGGAAACAGGAGAACATAAAAAAGAAGAGAGAAGAGCAACAACAGCGAGTGATGATGTGACGAACATGAAGAAAGAGTGGGGGCAGAGGGAAACAATGATAACTGCAGTGGGAAGAGCTAGCTGAAGAGTTGCCGATTGACGGGGCTGTTAAAATTTAAACGCCATGCTTAAATGCTTTGTTTTTTCTTCTTTACGCTGCAAATTGCTATTATCGCTTTTTAAATAAAAAAGCGCATTGGCTTTTGCATTATTCACGCACTTGCATGTTGCATATTTAACGTGAAAATAAAAATCTCGCCAAACAAGATAAATTATCGCTGGCAGCAGCAGCAAAAAATAGCAAAAAACCGTATAAAAAAAAAGGTTAAAAAACAAACCAGGACGAGGGTTACTCTTAATTTATTAAAGCTACATTTATCAGCATTCTGTCGCATAAATTGCCCAAGTCTGCCGCCAGTACCCCAAAAAACACAACAAGTAAATGCCAAGGATTACACGAATTTTTAAGCTTAAAATTTAAATACATTTAATAGATTTATGTTTATTTATGGTTACTACTATAACAATTGGCATTATTAATGTCTTTTTTAATGTTCTTTATTATATTTTTTACTCTCTTTCGTTACTGACTGACAGTTAAACAGGCCTACAATAAATTATAGTAAATGATCAGCTTATTCAAATCTGGCGCGCTGCTCAGTCTTCGCAAAGAAAACTTTAAAGCTGGCAACTCTTTAATAAGTTTAAGTGTTGCCAGATGAACTTACTCACTTCTTCAACAATGAAAACAAATGCCTTCGCTCTTTGGCGCATTCACTGTACGCACACACATACACACATGCGTTCATATGTGCATTTACACTAAAGAGAATAAAAACGTTTGCTCATCTCTACTGTCCGGCAGCATTTGCATAATGAGAGCGATATGCGAAATGCAGTGCCCTTTTTTTTGGTGTAAAACGTGAAGCGAGGCCAACCACAGAAATGGAAATGCACTTGCCGTGAAAGCATTTTTAATCGCATTGCGTTACAACAACAACAATACAACATACACATTTACACACACACACACACACGCGCAATCACACATGCAAACAAATCAGCGAAACAAATGTGGCGCCCAGTGTAGAGATGCAAATGTGGAGATTTTTCAGTGCAATCTGTTGAATTTATTGCAACAGCAGCGGCAGCAACAACAACAACAACAACTACAATAAAAACAAAGGCACAATTGTGCAATGTATAAAATGGCGAAAATGTAATGTGAAATGTGTTATTAATCGAAAATATGCGCGCGCTTTATTTTTAAGTGTTGACATACAAATTAATATTATCGCTTAATTAACACGACACAGCCAGGGCAGACAAAGGAAAGGCGTATGCCAGGGCAGGGCAGACAGACAGACTGGCTGCTGTTGGCTATTGATGAATGTTGTTGTTGCCATACGATAGAGATGCGCAACATGGCGACTGTGACTAAATAAACAGTGACAATAACGAAGTACTTGTAACAATGCGATAAACAAATTAAAAGAGGCCAATTGAATTGTAAAATGCATTTGTATTGTAATAAAAATAATGTTAATATAGTTTTTTTAAATACACTTGCTAATACTAGTAGTAATACTAAAGAGTAACGGTTATGCTCAGCTCTAGCATGAATGCGGCGAATTGAACTTAGGCCTTTTCGGCAGCCCATTAGCCAGCCGCATCATTTGGCTATAGAATTTTAGACCGTTGCCACACACACATACACGCACATAGACGTACACAGATTGACATTGGCATAGGCGCGGCGTTATCAGGCTGCATTAATCGCCGCTCTATCGCCCATTGGCAATCGCCCTTCGCTTTTTCGGTTTAGAATTTCGCTGCGCTTTTTTTTTTCGCTGCGGCAGCCGCATAATGCGCGTAATCGCGATAAGCGATTTTTGGCAGCGGGGTTGTAGTAGGCAACCAAAGGATTTCGGGCAGTTGTCGCAGTTGGCCGGAGTCGCTTTTGTTTTAGGTTTATGCCGGGCCCACAGACAGGAGTCAGTGTTTGGGTTTGGGTGGGGGGAAACGCACTATGAAATATGAGCGCAAATGAAGCGAATTGAGTCGCAGCTCGTGCTGGCACTCGTTAGCTCGGATTGCATTTGCTGGCTGCGTGTTATCTGATCGAATGTAATTATGATTATGACGATGATTTGCTACATTTGCTGCCAGCCTCCAAAACACAAGCGAACTCTGAGCTCTGAGCGATAAAATCGCGCACTGCAGGCAAGGGTTTGCTCTTACTCGATTGCGGCACGTGACAATTGTGTGCTACGTTTCCAGCGGCTAAGACAATGTCTGATATTTTTTAATCGCTTCAGTTTCGAATTTCACTTGCCACCCCCAACCCCCTCGGCATCTCTAGCATTATCCTTGGCCCACGCTCGCCTTCGTGTTTACCTGTTACGCGCACTGTTTGTGCTTCAGATAAAGCAGAGCACCAACCGCCTGCCACGCGTATGCAAAAACACACTCACACACACACAAATATCTATCTGACCAGGTCTCGACGAGGTCTTCATATGGCATCTCGTGTCAGCTTTAACTGAACTCGCCCAAAGCCCAACTAATCCGATCAAATGATTGTTCTTTTTGGCCCTCGTTCCCTCGCTGACTTTGGGCAATTGCAACACATTTGAAACTTCTCTTCTGCCTTGACAACTGACAGACAGTTAAATGTTACTGTGTGTGTGTGTGTGTGTGTGTGTGTTTTTTAGGGGTGGCACCATCATATCAAATGACGAGTTCTTGGGAAAGTTTTGCTCTTTTTGTTTTGTTTTTTATTTTGCATTTAAATGAAGTTTATGTGTTTTTGGTTTGTTCAGGCAATTGCTAGACTTCTTTAACAAAAATTTCATACAATTGACATTGGAAATGCTAACCAATTAAGGTAATGATTTAAGTTAAAGGAAATCCTCTCTAGAGATCAAGTATCAACTGAGAAATGAGAGTGTGTATTCTATGATGCACTATGGCATAATTGAACTACTATATCTGGCTTGATACTATAATATCAAATATAAAATATCATAATACGCCATTTGGCTCAAAACGCTGGCAAAAAGCTACAGTGCGTTTCATAATCATAAGACACTTATATATACATGTATTATATATGGTGATTAAAGCTTAATCATCGTTTAAACAACAACCATTTGATGAAACATTTTTTTGAATTATTTTTTACATATTGTATATAGTCCTTGACTTTTGAGAACCTCTACCAATCGGTTTTGCATGGGTCTTATTAATCTTCTTTTAACTAATTCTAAAGTGTCTGATGATTATGAAACGCACTGTAGAAATACTCTAGGTAACAGTCTGATAGTATCAATGTCATCAACATTCCCCTGTAAATTACTACTTCCTTTAAGAAAGTGAAATTAAAACTGAAATTAGAACTGAGATTATTGTAGTTTTTCGATGAAACCATCTACACCTTTGTTTAGTACACAAATAATATCAATGAATCCCCTTATTTGAGTTATCAGTATTAAATTTGGAACGATTTTTGTCAATTCCTCTGTAAACTAAAAATGGGCGTAAAGAAAACAGTGATTATTATACTAGTTTATCGGCGATATCATCTATACCAGCGAGGGGCACACTTGTGTGACTACTCCGAGTGCTCTCCGTTATTTTTTTAAAGCGGCGCCAGCCAGGCACACAAGCAGCTCGCACAAGCAGCTCGCGGCTAAAGATTGTATCAATGTATCCTTTTAAGTCGGATGCATCTGACTGTAGCCTCACTGCTTGGTGAGTGAGTATTACCGCTATCACAAAATTACGCCATAAATCAGTTTACTTCAGAGCTTATCAGTAGGGCCAAGCAGTTGTAGGTACAATTACAAATTATATGTTTATGTTTAATATATATTTGAACATGCTACACATTATAGTAAATTCATATAATGCTACGGCTTATCGTTTTATATCGAAAGCAAAAAACACAGCTGTAGCTTGGGAACACACATAACAGTTCCTTATAAACATGCTGTACTTAAGCTCAGTTTTTTTTTATTTAAAACGTAATTGGACTTCATTTCAGAAAGTATTTTGGTTTTTCTTTCAGCATGACGTAAGGAAATAAACGTAAGACTTTCACGTAAACCCTTTAGGAAATGGTAAGTAGTAAAGTCGCATACTGCCAACTACAATATTATGTGATTAAATTTCATTTGCAGAAAAAGTGCTCACATAATGGATTTGCGATGCGACATTGGTGACCGGCAGCGGCAGCGGGAAGCGTCGATAATTTGTGGATAAATTTATTGTGATCGGGCGCAAGTAACGCCCACAATGGGCGAAAGATGTAATGGAAGAAGGAATGAAACGAACGAGAGGCGAACAAACGTCTATAAAAATTTGTCACTCGAGAAATTAATTGCCCTTGAAAAAGGGGACAGCCCGTAGAGGAGGATGAGGTGGAGGAGGAGGATGAAGGCAGAGCACACGCATTAGGCCCAAACAAAGCTGACATATGGTGCACAGGAGTTGTAGTAGTAGCTGTGCCTGCAGCGTTACTGGAAAAACGCACATCCATCGGGCACCCACAACAAAGCGCATTAACCATGTTCAATTGGATTGGACTATGGGTCGCAGTCTAGTAAGGGGTTCGGCAGCAACCTTCGACTCAGCTTCTGCTTCTGCTTCTGCTCAGTCGCAGTCTCAGTTACACCCCTTTCGGAGGCGCGTGAATGTGAATGTGAATAAATGGCTCGTTTGAACACTGGTATAGACGACCGTTTGACGACTCAATTTATTGGCACTGCGCTCGCAGGACCTGCAGGACACACTTAATTAGCCGTGACAATCAATTTCGAATGCAACTTATGCTCGAATCAGCAAAAACCTCGAGAGAGCACCAAGCTGAATGGCCAGCCAAGTGGAAGGAATTACTTTTCGATTGCGTGGCACAAAACATTACCACTTTTGCTCCAGAAAACAAGGAATAAGCAGTTACCAGGAGTAGTTGAGCTTTAAGTAGTGAAATTAATCTCAAATGGAAGTCGATTAAATGTAAAGAGTAGAAAATTTTAAGTATATGTAAAAGTTGCAGCAGATTTCACTAATAATAAAGAGTACAGATTTCAGAGAATATGATCTACCTTAGAGTAGAAGTTACTATCGGACTTCAGCTTATAGTCAACTTTTATTATGGATATTTTTACTATTCTGATAGTCGAAACTATGGTTAACATTGCATCTATATTGTATTACACTAAGAGTATAGAGTTGATATACTATCGGACTTCAGCCTTAAATCTACTTAAATTATTGTTATTTATACTATTCCGATAGACGAATATATTGTTAACATTCCATCCATGTTGTATTACACTCATAATATAGAATACAGATTAATAATATTGTATCGATATTGTATTACACTAAAAATACACTATACACACAATCTACTTTAATTTTGGATATTTATACTATTCCATTAGTCGAAGCTGTCGTTAATATTGAATCTATATTGTATAATACAGATTTCAGAGAATATGATCTACCGAAGAGTTAAAGTTACTATCGAACTTCAGCTTATAGTCAACTTTTATTATAGATATTTTTACTATTCTGATAGTCGAAACTATGGTTAACATTGCATCTATATTGTATTACACTAAGAATTTGGAATACAGATTTCACAGAATATGATCCTCTTTAGATATACTATCGGACTTTAGCTTATAATCTACTTTAATGATTGTTATTTATACTATTCCGATTGACGAAACTAATGTTAACATTCCATCCATATTGTTTTACACTAAGAATATAGAATACAGATTAATAATATTGTATCGATATTGTATTACACTAAGAATATGAAATAGATTTCACAGAATATGATCTACCTTAGATTTGGTTTCCTATTGGACTTTAGCTTATAATCAACTTAAAGGATATTTTTACTATTCGGATAGTCAAAACTGTCGTTAATATTGTATCGATATTGTACTCACCGCTTTGGTCACTGAGTCGATGAGTCTGACAAAGATGTCCTGTTCCTGTCGAGCGCCTGTGAATATAGATTTGCATTGTTAGTGAAAGTTTCTATTGTATTAACTAGGATTAATCACCATTGGCATAGAGCAACTGCAGACGATATTGTATGCCATTGTTGGTCTTGGTGGCGTCCGACTCAGAGTCCTTCTCGATGAAGCCAATGAAGGCGGTGCGCTCGATCTCAATGGGCTGGCCAGCGCGATCGTAGAGCGCAATCACAAAGTGAAAGAAGTTGGACTTGCGTAAATTGCTGGGCGGCTGCTTCTCAAAGTGGGCGCGTCCAATGCCCAGGCTGCAATTACAAAGAGGGAAATAAGTATAAGTATAAGTACTATATGTTTAAAGCAGGCCTAACAAACTAGTAATGTTACAACTAATTATGCTATTAGCAGTGTAAACACAGCCGGAGTTTCGGGGACTCAACTCAATTACAATTACATGACAGTGGTCGGTCGTGGCACAGTGTGTTCACTGTAGTGACAGCTATCATTAAAAGCGCATAAGCAACTTCAACGTGACACAATAATCCTGATGAATAAAGGAATTAGCAAGGCGTAGAGAGGGGGGCAGCAGCGTACAACAAATATTTATGTTATGTGGGCCAAGTAAACACTGTAATTATAAGGACACTACCACTACCACTACCACTACACTAGACTACACACGGGCCAAAAGGCTTGTCCACTTCAGCTTCATGTGCCAAATGTCAGCACTACCACTGGCCCTGTCTAGTGTCTCTTGCCCTCTGTCCCTCTGTCCGCGGTCCGTCGTCCGTCTGGTCATGTCTGGGGCTGTCAGCGCAATTACCGGACAATGATAACTAGCGCAGGAGTAGCTGTAGCTACCCTTGGACATGGCCGAGTAGTTAGCCCCGTCTCGTATGCATAACGAACAATTTAATTTAGAAAATGCTGATTTTATCAGATTTCGGTTATTTATTCAGTAAATGTCAAGAAGTATCGCACCCCTTACTCCCCTACCATCCCCACCCACCCAATCCACTTCACTATCTTTCTTCCGACGCCTGCCTGCAATTATATACACATTTGCCAAAGGATAATGCCAGACTTGGCTCAGGGACAGGTCCCAGGCTAATGATAGTTCACAATGATAAATCGCTTGAAAATTATCTCTAGTCCCCGCACCCAAAAACCATATTTAATATGTAAACCTTTGACTCATTTTGTATTACGTAAACCAAAGCAAAAAAATGCTCAATAGTTTTTATAGCAAGTCATGCCGAAAATCCCCAAGGATTCCTTACATTTCAATGATTTCAATAATTGACTCTAATTTTATGGAGAAAGTTGAGCCTTTGAACTTCGTTTTAGTTAGTTCAGTAAAAAAAGTGCACTTATGTTAATTTTATATAAGTATTTTAATGGTTTTTAACCTTGTGAAATTAATTAAATATATTCATACTCTGGAATGATTTTAAAGTATTTATAAATTAAATTTAGTATTTAGCTAAATAATATTTATTTATTTATTGACTTATTTATTCACTGTCAATTGGAGAGAAATTTAAATAAGATGTATTAAAAAATATAAATAAATTTAAATTAAATAGTTATAGTATGTTTAAGCTTAAGCTAATAAATAAAATAAAAATTTAAATAAATATTCAGGCCTGTTCACATTTTCGAATTCGTTGAATCGATTTACATTTTGAAAAAAATGAACTTCCTAAATTCGATGTATCGTTTTGAAGAAATGAAAATTTTTATTGTATCTATTTCGAAATGGACCAAATATGAAGCTAATCGAAAACGATAAATTGAAATTTGGAACCCAATTTTTTTAAAAAAGTAAATCGATTGAACGAGTACGAAAATGGGAACAGGCCAGATGAAACTATATTTAAAATGTAAATAATATCGGCTACTAAATGTGGAAATGATTGAGTTGAACTGCTTAATGTAAGCCTGCTCATTTAATTAAATTTAAACTTCAAATATTTGTAGCTTATGTTTCTGAAATATTGCAATTTAATGAAATTTAAAGTCGGGTAAATGACAAAGCGTTGATTTCCATATTTAAACAAATCTAATAAATACATAAAATTTAAATAAGATGAGATTAGATAGATAAGATATTTTTTAGGTAATAAATTTTAATATTGTTTTTTAATTTAAATTGTTTTCGGTTTGTTAAACTGCAAATATTTAGTTTATGTTGGGAATTCTTTGCGATAAACCTTCATCTATATATTTAATAAAATCTACAAAATTGAAATGAGGTAAGATTACAACATAATAATAGTAAAATAATAAATCTGGTTATTGCTGAAATTATTTTACTTATTTTTAAATCAACTGTTCAAATTTTATTAAAATAATTTGAACTGGAAATTTAAAAGTTTATATTAGGAATTATGTTCAATAAAACTAAGCTATTGATTAGAGGGTTATTCATTTAAGTATTTGAATTAATTTCGGTTCGGCTAAAGATTTTCAGTTGTAAATATTGCAGTGCATAGTTTGACAGAGTTGAATCCTTTTTTAAAACTTGGTAATTTCTTTAACTCTTTTATTAAATAACTTATGGATTAACTGCAATTTTCAGCAGCATTTTTTACCTATCTGTATTTATAGTTGAAATTGAAGTTCTATACTACAACTAGAGTGGAATTGTGCCTGCAATTCGCTACATATATATAATAGTACATACTAGTAAATGCAATTTCAATTTGGCAATTTGCGAGAACAAATGAAATTAGACAATTTGTGGCCGACTGCAACTGGCCGGGATACTGAATCGAATGTTACGGCTGTGTATACGGCATTTCGATGCGATTCAAATGGTAAATGTGGGCGGACTTCAGGCACCACCTCCCTCCCTCCCTTCCTTCCTTCACTCTATGGTCGGGGAAATACGACACAAGCATAAATGCCAGACATGTTACATGCCGGGCGAAAGGTTATTGTTATGGGCGTCGTTCCAATAGAGTGAGTGTGTATGAGTGTGTGTGTGTGTTGGCTGACAAACACAAGAGTAAAAAACAGCGCCACAGTTGAGCGTTTCCCTAGCACACACCTTCAGCCGCCCCCTCTGGCCGCAGTGGAGGGGAACTGGGAACTGGTAGCTAAGCACTCGATTGTTGACTTTTCCGACTTTGGTCGCAGCATTGTGGACTTGTTTGCACTTGCCGCCAATTTGCGAAAAACGTTTTGTGGCCGTTTTGCTGTTGATTTTATTATGCCAACATTTAATTGTCGGAAATCGATGCCCAGGTGACCAGGAGCAGCAGAGGCAGCAGAATGGGATTGGGATCTCATCCTGGGTCACGTTTTGTCTATTTCGCGCACGTGAAATTTCATTTAAATTTCTCTGTTCTCGTGTTGTTTTTCTCTCCATCTTTTATGCAGTCATCGCCTGCTGGAAATGTCCTTTAAAAGGGATACTTTATTTACAACATTTCGTGTTGGTTTTACTGTTGGCTTTGTTGCAATGTTGCATTGTTTGTTGCAACAATCTTTGTCGATATAAATTCCAAATATTTCTGATTTATGAGCAGCAACGATTATTCCTATATAACTTTTGTGCAATTTGTGACAATAGATATAAATAAATAAATGGCCAAGCAACAACACACACACTCACACACACACACACACACACACACACATGACATATGCAACTATCCGATAATATTGGTAAATTTATTCCTTGGCCAAAGTTTTCAGTTGCATTGTTAAAAAGTTTATTTCGGTTTAAGCAATAAATTCAGTTAAAGTTTAATTTGTTTATGTTCGATAACAGAAATTATAAATAACATGCAACTCAGAGAAACTGTCCCAAATACACGTTTCCATATTATTTAGATATTTTGTTAACTGACTCACAATACAATGAGTCAAAGGTTCCGAGACTAGTAAGTTAAGATTTAATACTGTATATTTTAACTAAATTTGTATATAAAAAAAATCAATTTAAATTTGTAATTAATTTAAAAATTGTTAGTTAATTAGCTTTAGATTAAGATTTGCCTACTTGTCGTTAGTTTCTAAGAGAGGAGAATCGATAAATAAATAAATAAGCCTTTTAAATTCATAATAAGAAATTGTATTTCAATTTTTGTTTTATGTTAAAAATATATACATATTTATATATATAAATATGGTATATTGCTCTTAACTTTATATTTTTTTAAAATAATTTTTTTAAATATTCTCCTGTTCAATTCACATTTCACTTTTCAGTAAATTTATAATAAATAAATTATAAATTTATACATAAATAAAATAATATGAAAAAGTATCATAAATTTAATAAAAATAATTAATAGTAAAATTTATTAAAAACTGCATTTAATAACTGCCAATACTGTATCACAAAAATTTGCTTATAAATCATTGAATAACAACATTGATTAAGAAATATATACATTAATTTTTTTTTTGTATTCAGATTATTCACTGTTTATCTATAAAAGCTGTAATAAAAGTTGTTTATGTGCTCAAAGAGTTTGATTGATCTTTTTTAATGGCGTAATAAAATGTGTGCCTAAATTATTAATGTTTTTCATTTTTTTTTTTTGCTATTTTCAAACTTATACATATTTATAAATATTTTAATATTTATATTCATTTGAAATGCCTAGCCAAGTTTTATTTTTTTGAAATTAGGTATTTTAACTTTCCGACGTTGAGCCTTAAAATCAGTAATGTTTACTTAACTATTTTTAATTTAAATAAATTGTTTATTCAATTTGCAATATTATTTGGTTTTTGTTGTTGACTGATATATACAGAAATTGCCTGAAAGTAAATATATTATATAACTCTTTCTAAGCAATTAAATATATATATAAAATTAAATCTAAATCTTCTCATCTTAGAGACTCTAATTGTGTGGACTTTAGTTACATGAATTGAAGTCGATTGATTTATTTAGTTTATTTTGTTTATTTATAATAACTTATTTAAAGATAATTTAATTTTCTTGTAAATTAATATATATATGTATATATTTTAATACTTTTTATAGATTATTATTGATATATTATGCTGCGACACTTAAGATTGTTTTAAATGTAAATAAATATGAGAAAAATTAATTTAATAATGGATAAAAATACAATAAAAAATTGCTATAATAATTTCAGTAAAATTCAGTTAATAAACCCGTTTATATTGCATATTTTTGGAGGCAACCTTTATGGTTCTTAAAAGATTCAAATTGACACGTTTTTGGTAGAAATGTTATAAACAAAGAGAACTTATCTTAATGGCTTTTCGAGTGAAATTGCAATGAGCCCATAAATACACCACTTTGATTAACTATTGACAGCGATGCTGATAGGGAGTATGGAATGGAATTTTACCTCATATCACAGCGCATTAGCTTATTGTTAGTATTGCTCAGTGTTTGATTGTGATTGTGATCCTGAATGAGTTGTTGCTCCTGCTGCTGCTGATTGTGTGTGTGCTGCTGTGCGGTGTGCGAGTGTGTGTGCGAGTGTGCGTGTGGGTGTGTGTGATTCTGATTTGCCGTCGCTGAATGCACGGAATGAAAGCCCGCTGTCATTTTAACCAATGTGGCACTGAGACTCGCACTTTCGATATCGGCCACACGCGCACTTCTTCTCGGCGCGAACATCTCACGCTAGAAACATCTCAGACACAACTAAACACAAAGAGGCCAGCCACAAAGAAAAGCTTTTTCCGAGAAACACACTACCAACCCCCCACAGTCCAGAGTCCAGAGTCAGAGCACCCCCGGGCTCTTCTTCTAATTCAATTGAAATGAACGCCAAGGCGCAAATAAAAGTGAAAGTGAAAACATCCCTTTGAGCGACCCCAAAACAGAGAAGCAAAAAAAAGCACGCACTCCGTACTCCGTTCGCCGTTCATCCGTACACATTCCGGCTCTGGGAGCATCGTTCCGGCATCACAAGTCAACCCCGGAAAGTGCGTGCGACGCCAACATCAAGATGTCTAGCCGTGCTCCCACATTTGAGTGAAACTTTGAGTGAGTTTCTCCAATGTTTCCATGTTTTGTTTTGCCATTAAATTGCGGGGTGGGTGCGGGGTGGGCGCATCCCATAAAAAGCTCCTCTTCGCATTGACCAAATGACTAACTGACTGACTGACAGACTGACTAACCTCCCCTGGGGTGGGCATTTGTAATGTGCCGGCTTTGACAAAAGTAAACAAACTTTTTTTCTTTTATTTTGGAGAAACTTGTGTTGCCGCAACATGCGAAGTGTTGCTAAACAACCGTTGGGCATGTTGCTGAAGTGCAGCTTCAGCTAATAATACGTCAAATGTTGCGGAAGAGATGATGCTGACTGAGCAGCAAATGTTGCTTAGTAGAAAGTGTTGCTAAATTGTTGCAGCAGCTGCTTAAGATGTATCTGCTAATGTAACTGCATATTTCAGAATTTGATTCATAAATTTGTTAATTTAATAATTTGTATTTGAAGAAGAGAAGATGTTGCTAATAAATAGCAAATGTTGCTTAACAGAAAGTGTTGCTAAATTGTTGCAGCAGCTGCTTAAGATGTGTTTACTAATGTAACTGCAAATTCCCAATTTTCATTTAGAAATATGGACAACACATAAATTTGTTTAATTTAATAATTTGTGTTTGATTTCAAATAATACGCGCAAATGTTGCAGAAGACGATATGATGTTGCTAATGAATAGCAAATGTTGCTTAGTAGAAATTGTTGCTCAATGTAGTTGGAAATGTTGCTGCAGCTGCTTAAAATGTGCTTACAACTTCAACTTAAAGCAGCATGTTGCGAAATTTGATTCACAAATGTTGCCAGAAATGTTGTTTAATTTAATAAATATTTTTTGTACTGCAGATCAGACATACAGTGCGTTTCATAATTATAAGACACTTTAGAATTTAAGCCTGAATTGTTAAAATAAAATTAATATTATTCTTGGAGGAAGTTCTCAAAAAGCAAAGACAATATACTAAATATAAAAAGGATGGGTGTCTTATGATAAGAAGATCAGATATATATGCAATGTATTTAAAAAAAAACAAATTTGGATTTAGAAAGCTTTAATCAGCAGATATAATACATATGTATATAAGTGTCTTATGATTATGAAACGCACTGTATAGTACATATCTACTGTATGTACAAGGAGAAGCCAGGGAGACATTGAATTATTTATTTCACATATTAAATTTAGCTTCGTCGCTGTTTATGTTTGATTTTAAATCATAAGCACAAATGTTGTAGAAGTTGCCAAAAATACTGCTGTTGATTGCACAGCAAATGTTGCTTACAAGAAATTGTTGCTAACTGCCACAAATGTTGCTAAACGCTACATTTTGCGAAATTTGATTTCAAAATGTTGCCAAGGCTTGGGATTGTCTAAATTAAATAAATAATTTTGTTGCTTGACTTTAAATCATGTTTGAAATTTACAGTTACGACTATATTATAATAAATAATGGAGATATATTATTTATAAAATATTTTCCTTCGTATGAGACTCTTTAAACGGCGTTAGGGTTAGGTTTAGGTTAGGCGGTAGCTGAGAATAGACCTCAGCTCACTTAGGCCAAAAGAGGCCCATTGTAAAAAACGGCGTTAAATATATGCACAAATAATTTATAGATAATATAGAGCGCATTTTCAGTTATTTAAGATTTAAGATTTTAAGATTTTATAATTGGTTTATTTATACACACACTTCTGTTTACTGAAAGTACACACACACATATAGTAATTCTAATTAAAGGGCACTAAGCTAAGGTACTCGACTCGAGTTGGTTCGCATTTCATGTTTAACTAATCTAATAACTAATCTAGTAAAGAAAGTGCTTAGAAAATTCCCTCAATATTATGCGCCAAGTTCTCACATAATCAAAATTCTTCTAGGTTTACTTGGGTTCTATTGTGAACTCCACTTCACTGTGATCACTGCACTGTGACTTCACTGTGACTTCACTGTAATCACTCCACTTTATTGTCACTTACTTGCTCTGATCCACGACTGGCTGCATGGCCCAGCGTCCGCCGAGGGGCTCCTCCTTGAGCGACGTCATCGGTCCACGCGGCTGATTCATGTCCGCCGCCGTGGGCGGAAGGCCGAACATGAGCCCGCCCGCTGATCGAGGCCCGGCGGTGGGGTACAGCTTGCGTCCCCATTCCATGCCAAGCTCAAGCGTGGGCCAAGGGGAGGCCGAGCTGAAGCCCGGCACGGGCTCCTCGGAGCGCAGCTTGAAGCTGTCGGCGCTGGTCAGGGGCGCTGTGCTAGCGAAGTGATGATGCTGGTGGAGATCAGCGTACGGATAGTCGCTCACTTTCGTATAGTTGCTGGCGGCGGGCGTGGTGGCAATTGTGGCAGCCGTGTTGACTGTGGTTGTTGCACGAGTGGCACGAGTGATTAGAGTTGTTGTTATTGTTGTTGTTGTTGTTGCAACACTTTAGCACTTGGGTATGAACTGTTTGGCACAACAAGCGAATGATTAGCGATAGATACACTGGGAACAAATCACACAAATCGACAATCGACTATCGACACTGAAGGCTCGTTTTGAATGGATATTTATGCTAGTATTAGTAATGGGCGTGTGTGTGTGTGTGTGTGCGGGTGTGTGTGGGTGTGCCAATGCACCGCGGAGAATTTGGGATTTTCGGAAAATTGGTCTCGCAACAAGTTTAAGCGGCGCGCGCTACCGTCCCGAGTGGCTGTTAAACCCCAACTGAATCCGAGTCCGCTGCGATGCGATGCCGCTGCTGCAGCACACACTCAAGCCAAGGCAACTGCGCAGCGACGCCAACAGTCGACAGAGCAGCGGCAGCAGCAGCACAGTTGACGACCGCAACGACCAACGAGAGTTCAAGTCGCAGTGGAAACGAAACGAGGAGAGGCACAGCGAGAGGGGGTGGGGGTGGACAATAAGACTGTGCAAGACTGCGAGACAAGCGAACGAATGGAAATCTAACCTATCGCTGGGAGTGGTGGTTTTTCCAAGGGAGACCCGCTGTGCGTGTGTGTGTGCCCCCCGACGAGTGCCGAACTGTCAGCGAAACCATCCACCAAACGATGTCCAGACAGAGCGACAGAGAGCGAGCGCAGCAGCAGAGTGTGAGTGACAGTGAGAGCGAAAGCGATACTAGCTTATACGCCTGTGTATGTGTGTGTCTGTGTGTGTGTGGGACTACAGCACGCCGACGCTGAGCGCTCTTGTGGGGCCTGGGAACATTGAGAATTGGCACAGTGGCCAAAGGAGCCTCTTGCTGCTGGGTGCTGCACCTGAGTGGCGAGACAGTGGCCCGTCAAGAGCCAAGAGCAAGTCCCCTCGCTACCAGTTACTAGTATGTAGTGGCTTATCTATGGCAATTCCCAGGCAGCTGCAACAACGGCAATAATAGCAACAACAGCAACAACAGCAACTAGCCAACGTGTCAACGCCCCCTTCCACCGCTCGGTGCTGCTGTTCAGAAACCATTTGGGAATCGAAACAAAATGTCATTGTCTGCTCGCCTCTGATTGGTTCACAGCGTTTTGTGTATGCGCGCACCAAAGAGAGCCAGCTGCGTGTGTGTGAGAGACCGCTACTCTTACGCTCTGCTCTGTGTGTCGGCTAAGCAGTGCGTGCTCTGTGCAGTGCAGTGCAAAGCGAAGCGAGTGCTGGCATTTCTAGTGTAAATATTTATTATGCATGCTTGTTGTACTTTTATATTTGATTTAGCGGGTATTTAATTTGTTAAATTTAAATAATTTTAATTTTACATTTATTTTAAAATTTGCATATACAACTCATTTAAAAGGGTTTGCGAATTTGAAATCTACTAAATTAAAAGTCTTTGGAAGGCATTAGAAAATACCCCAACTACATACATATGTATGTGCTATAATAATGTATAAATTTTAATAATAATAAATAAAATGAAACAAACTTGACCTGCTTATGTAATACACAAACCTAACAAAAAAAGTAGGGAAAGCTACAGTCGGACGCAAAGCTACAGTCGGACGCAACCGACAGTAAGAGACCCTGTACTTTGGTTTGCCCTGGGCGTCGATAACAGCAGTAGCATATATGAACATACTCACATACACATACACATGCACTTATACATACACACATACGCACATACACACATACACTTATACATACAAATATACGCGCAAATACAAACAATATCCAATACTCATACAGACATTCATACTCACAATCAAAAATCACGAATACGCCCTAGTGGCCGCGTACACTGTGGCATCCCCCTGCCTAGTATAGAAAATTGATTGTTTGTCCAATATCTCCTGTATTTATTATCCGATTGGGCTGCAAATCGCACCAAACATGCAAAGCATCTAAAGCTTTAATTTAAAAATGAATCCAGTGACTCTAAAACTGTATATACTAAGAACATTTTTGTAAATTTGAGGGGGAGGGGGATGACTTTTCAAACATTTGAAACAAACTTGACCTGCCTATGTAATACACAAAGCTAACAAAAAAAAAATTAAGTCTCTAGCTCTTATAGTTTCCGAGATCTAGGTGTTCATACAGACAGACGGACAGACGGACAGACGGACAGACGGACAGACAGACAGGGCTATATCGACTCAGCTCGTCGTCCTGATCAAGAATATATATACTTTATGGGGTCTGCCCTGGGGGGGACCCTTTGTACTTTTTTAAAGTACAGGGTCTAAAAAAGTTGTAATATAAATTAAAAAATTTTAATATTAATTTAATAAACATTTATTTATTGCAATTCAGGAGCTAATAATTTAAGAGTACTTAATTTAAATTTAAATTTAAAATTCATTTAATTTAACTTTAAATGAGGTACAATTATTATTATTAATTATTTAAAACATTATTATAAGATTATTTCAACATTAATTTTAGTACAAATGTGTTATTAATAATTTTTTGACAAAGCTATCTACTACTTTATATGTATGTCTTTAGAAGCCATTAGAAGCTATGTATATGTTGTATATAATTATAAAAAATAATACTAAAATTTTACTTTAATAACTATTTAGTAATTATATTTATTTAGCTTATAATTAAAAAATAATAATATTAGAAATTAATTAAAACTTGAAATATTCTGTATAATACATATATTTTTAATTATTTACGTTTAATTATGATATATTAAATTTACAGAAAGTTAAAAATACCATAGTATTAATAAATGTTTATGGTATTTTTTTTTTTTTGTTAATATTAATAAAAATTCTAAAGCTAAAAAACTATGATAATTTATTGTATTTCCTTAGCTAATAATTTCATATTTATATATAAAATGTAACTTAAAAATAGTATTCTATATATTATGTAGGATATAATACATGTACATCTATTGAGCAGAGAGCAGTCAATGTAATCTTTATTTTCAATTTTATGTAAATTACTTATTAAGCTAACTTAATACCCTTTAGACCACGTTGTTATGGGACATAAGAAAACACTTCATCTAGTATTGTTATTGTCATTATGTATTTGCTTTTTGCTTATTCTTTAAGCAAGTTGTCAAACAGCCTGGAGTACCTACTCATACACTCACTGACTGTAATTCATACCCAAGGATTAACATAGAGCCGCCCACAAATTGTCACGCCTCGTCAGGAGAAACAACAGGCGGGCAATTTGCGTTTTCCGCATTTTCCGCATTTGTGGTTGTAGGGGAGAGGGAGTGAGTGAAATGTGACGTCTGTTTGCGCTTCTGTGAATCAATTTCAAAGGGTGTCCTAATCCCGTTTTGCCAGTCACGCCGGCTGCTAATCTGTCCCACAAACAACCTCAACAACAATAGAATGCTATAGTGTTGCAAGTGCAAGTGGAAAGTGCATTTGCATTTGGTGGCATGCCCCCAATGTTACTTCTTCTTCTTTCGGATATTTTGGTTGCTGTCGGAATGTCTCCCAATAGACTTGTAGGCGAGGAATTTCCCATGTAGTCGATGCATATTTAATGCTCCAAATCAAGAGGCCAACAAAAGATGTCCCTAGGCGTGGCTAATTAACTGAAATGTTGCAGCAAAAGTTCTTCTTCCACGGAAAGAGTCAAAAGTCAGCAACCCCATTCCAAATTCCGCAAACTCTAAAGAAAAAGAATGGAGAAATGCGAGAGATCTTGTGCCACTCATTAGCGCCGTCGTAGACCACAAAATCCCGTTACTCCCGAGCGTATAGTCAGAGTCGGTCGTTGGACCAAACAAACTACGGCGGACATTCGATTAACCCCTTTTATCACGCGCTATTCTCAACGGGATCTGGTTGAGGACTGGGACTGGCACTGGGACTGGGACCGCGACTGGAACAAACGCTGGCAGCTGTCGTAGAACTTGGTTCGGTTCAGTGCGGTTCGATTCAGTTGACATTCAACCCCTACTCCTACCGCACTCCCCCCACCCCTTGTCTCTTGTTTGTTTTTGTCGCTAGCATTTAGAATCACTCGGAAAACGCAAATTTGAATTGTTTTCAATTGGATTACATGACAGAGGCTCTCGCTAAATAATTTGCCGGCAACTTAATCCTCTTCCCCTCCCCAACCGTCACTGACAATTAAACGCTGAAGGGTTTAACAAAGTTGTAAGTATTATACGGCCTGATTCCAGCTAAACAGCCAATAAGGGTACTCATCATTACAATGATGACTCGGAGTATTCAAATTGACTTTTAAGGAGAACAGTTTATTTTTTGTTTTATTTTTAATATTTATAAGGGAGTAAAAACAATTAAATAAATGGAATAGGACTACATAGAGTGGATAAGTTAGTACTAGTAATAATCGAAGTACTCGAATTGAATTTTAAACAGCAGAAGAACTGAGTGGAATGGGGTGACTTCAGAGTGAGGATAGGGATTAGAAGCAGAAGAACAGGGTTTTTAATTACGATAGTAAAAAGACAAAGAAGAAGTTATTATATTTATTAGCAGACTATGTATGTTACTTGAAAAATTCGTGATAGTATAAATACTAATCAAAGTATACAAAGTGATTTTAAGACAGCAGCAGAAAAGTGTGTGTGTTTTTTTTTATATATATAAATATTTGTAGTGTAGTATAGAGAGAAATTTAAAGCAATCGGTTGAGCAGAAACGGACTACAGAAGAGGAGAACTACTCTAGTTCAAACAGAGGGTTGAGGCCATTGGTCAAGCGGAGTCTGTAGACAACAGATCGAGGAGAAGCTGTGTTTTATTATTAGAACATATAACATTAAGAGTTTCCAACCACTTCTGAAGAAGTTATAGTGATAAGGAGGAATAAAGAGGAATCTTCTATTCCGTTTCTATCCTGCCCTCAGTAGAACCTGCTGCTGGTGCCTAACTCTCAGACCTCTCAGACCTTTTGTGAAAGCAAAACTCAGGAATCTGATACGGCTTACGAAAACCTCAGGCTTTTTCTCTCAGTTGAGATGAGTCTATTCGGCATCACAATCATTTGACCCAAGTGAACGAAGGATCCCCTCAAATGCTTAGCTATCTAACTTACATTGAGATTTGTTTACTTACTTTGACTTTACAATGAGTTATCTACTGCAATCAGACATTTATGAGGTGTTTCAGGAATAACTCGTATTCAAATATCCTACACTCATTTGACTCAGAGTCATGAATAATTATCAAGTACTCGCATGTAAATGCGCCATTTGTCAGCCATAAAGAAAAGGCCTGCAAGGCAGGGGCAAGGCAATAATTTTCAGCATTTCCATATGGCAAGACATTCACAGCGTCGAGCCATAAATAAGCCAGGCACTAGAGAGGGGAGGGGGAGCGGGGAAATTTGAGGCGCGAACATTTTAATTAGTTTCCTTTTCTGCATTTTTCTCAAGTGGGTCCTGGTCCCCGCAGGAGATCCTTGGCCAGGCAATATGCAAATTAGCCGAGGGGGAGGGGAGGGGAGAGTGAAAGAGGACTGAGCGTAGAAATGAATGAATGAAGCTGAGAGCTGAGAATGTGATACGCATACACACGCCGCAGACATAAATCATTTTTAGTTTTAGTAGTCGAATGAGAGAGTTCTACGAGTCATCATTGGCTATTCATGGAATCCACGTACTCTCTGCGGATTTGATTTACCAGCTGACAATAAAAGTATCTTTGGGAATGACAACATATGACAGTTGGCTTTGTCTGAAGCCCAAACAAAGCGCGGAAGACCACCAAAGTATTCGATGCATAGATAAAAGATACACACACACACACACCATCGAATACTACTATTCATGGATACTTTTAGAGCAAGTTTTGACCAGTGGAATAACCCTTAAAACAGCGTCGTAAATTGCACTTGCCACAGAATGGAAAATTATCCCTCTGAGCAGCAGCAAGTGGTGAAGTGTTTGCCACTTGAGTCAAGTTCGTGTGCAACTTGTGGCACGTGGCTGCCTTTGGCCCTGTAAAAAGAGGAAAACCAACATTCACACAAAAGCCAAGTAAATTTAATTAAATTATCTCGAACACGTGTTTGACCAAATGCAACGATTTTTACCAAACAATTGAGAACAGTTTAAATATTTACCCAGCGCTTGCTAAACGGCGTCCAGGGGGCGTTTTCCCAACGACCTTCAACCCAACAAAAATAAATAAATATAAAATAAATAAAGGTTTCGTTTACTCAAATAACATATAGTAGTATTTCTTTCTCTGATTTTTATTATTCGCACTCAAAACATTCTCACAGTTCGTCAGGCTTGAGCTTATCAGCTGTGGAGTGTGCGTGTGTGTGTGTGTGTGTGTGTGTGAGTGTACCTGTTCCTCAGCCCAAACAAAAATTCCCATTTCATAAATATTTATCGGTCTCTCTGAGAGATCCACTGATAAGCTGTAGAAGGGAAAGCAACTTTGGACCTGGCCATAAATGCGAAAAAAATACATTTATTTTTTGCGATTCACCAAATAAGCGCATGCTGCCACATCATAAAATCAAATGGAAAAATCTTGAGAAAAATGCATTATTGAAAATGCCTGCAATTTTTGGCAATAAAGTTCGTTAGCTCCTCAAATGAAATTGCACAAAATGTACAGGTTTTTTTTAAATTATTTATATACAATATTACATAAATGTAGTAAAATTAAAGTTAGTTATGATATTAATAAAAAAGGAAAAGTAATAAATTTGGTATGAGTTTAAATTATTAGATATATTTGATACAAGTTTTAATACTTAAAAAGTTTAACTTAAAATTGTTGAATAAAAATTAACTTTGAATTAAGTTAAAAATTTGTTTGATAAAAATAATAATAAATAAATTAAGAGTTACTGTCGCTCGACATGAAAATAAATTTAGAATAATCTTGATATAAACTATAATAATAATTAAATAAGTTTAACACTCGTTTCATAAAATTATTAATGAATTAAGAATTAAAGTCGTCTGACATGGAATAAACTCGATTTAAATTAATTAAGACAGGAAATGGGAGACTTTGATTTGGAAAATATCACAAAAATGAATAAAATTTAAATTTAAATAAAATAAAGTAATAAAAAACTGAAAGTTTAAAATGGGTTAAAAATTTATGTATTTAAAATCATAATAAATAAATAAACAAGTCCACTAGACAAGGGAAGAGCAGGATATGGAATATAGAATAGAAAATAACAGAATTTTGAATAGTAATAAAACAATAAAAATAAAAAAATTATTACTAAAATCCCAAGTTTAAATTGAATACAGAAAGAACCTGTTTTCTTGATTGTCTGCTATTTATATAAATTAGTTTTAAAAAATAAAACAACTTAAAAAATAAATTAATTGCAAAATCTTAACTATATTTTGAATAGAACCATATCCCTATTCCATTTATTTCTTAAATTTTTTTTCTAAATTTGTAGTTTAACATATATTGTAAATGGATTTTAGCAAATTTTGTGTATTAATATTTGAAGTACAATATAAAAGTTAGATTAGGAATATTTAAATGATATTCTATGTCGGCATTTACACCATGAAGCATTTGCGTCAGGAAGCATTGATTTTGTGGAAGAGTAGTACTGGAACTATGTGACTTATAAAGAAAAGCACAATATATTTTCTTGCCTTAAATATTGGCAATTTTATTTTAATACATTTTTAGTTATCAGTTTTATAGAACAACGCTCTATATAAAGTTTACCGATTAGAAATAAATCCTGCTCCTCTGCTCGGCAGAAGAGTTAGAGTTTAGAATTTGTATTTGAGAAGATGAGTAAATTATTTAGAGCACATTCGGGTAAGTTTACGATGTAGCTCATGCATCTCATTTGGGTTTTAGTGTCTCCCGCTGGAATCAACGCATGCAGTTGGAGGAGGAGTAGGAGTGGGAGTAGGAACAGGAGGAGGAGTATAAACATGCGTGTCGTGCTGTGTGTGAGTGTGTGTGTGGAGGATCCTCTGGAGAACCACAAAAACGCGAAGTGCTCGCTCGCATCATGCAACATACCAAATGTGGTGGCATGAGTTTGCACCAAGTAGTATTAGTAGTAGTAGGAGGGAGTGGGCCGACGACTGGGGAGACATTCGCTTGGGTTGTTCTTGCAGCGAGTCGCCTGACACATTTGCTAGATTAATTAGCTCATTTACAGTTAACAATGTTCGTGTTAATTTCAACGAATTAAATGATAACATCACCTGGCAGACTGGACAAACGAATGTGTCGATGCTCCCATACGGACTCCCCACTTCCACTCCCTCCCCTCTCCACACCTCCTCCTGTATTTCGAGTAACATGTCAGACTTTTCGGCCCTGGTATGTATGCATTTCGTAATGCTTGTTGACGCTAATGTCACTATTTACGTCCTGTTGCACAGCCAGGGGTGGAGAGACACTATTGCTATCGATGCCTCACTCCCCTCTCTCGCGATTTGCATAAAGTGTAGCATCGCTCGAGTATCCGGCGCACCCATTCGACCCATACGGCGCTAACGCCCAGCTCGTTGCTTCCAGCGTTAAATAAAATTTGACTTCATTATGCGAACAGTTGTGCCTTTAGTTTTGGTAATTTATTTCAATTTTTTTCGAGCCTTTTCGAGTGGCAGTAGCAAGGCACAATGCACAGTGGTTCGCAGTTGAATGATTTGGGCTGAAACTGTATAGTGTCCATATGTTTTATAATGATTTGAAATTTGCATGAATACGTTGTCATGTGTCCAATTTATATGCTAGTAAAGGGTCATATATATGGCGACAAATAAATTACTCTTGCAGAACATTAAGTAGCTTGCCATATGTATGATGTATACCATTAATATATTGTCATATATGTCATATCATATGACATCCAAGGTCCATATACATATATGACGCCTTATATTTCACTGTTCTAGAGTTTTTAGATGTTGTCATATGTCCGATTTCTATGACAGCCTTGAGTCATATATGTATATGACACCAAATATTCAATATTTTCTAGCATTAAATTACTTTCGTATATACTTTGACATACGTTTGTTTTATATGACAACCAAGGGTCATATATATGATGTCTAAAATGCACTATTTTAGAGTATTTTATAGTTTGCATATATATGCAGCGTACCATTATTCAACTCATATGACACCCAAGGTCCATATATATGACGCCCTATATTTCACTATTCTAGAGTTTTTAGAGTAGCTTGCCATATGTTGTCATATGTCCGATTTCTATGACAGCCTTGGGTCATATATATGACACCAAATATTCAATATTTTCTAGCATTAAATTACTTTCGTATATACTTTGACATACGTTTGTTTTATATGACAACCAAGGGTCATATATATGACGTCTAAAATGCACTATTTTAGAGTATTTTATAGTTTGCCATATATATGCAGTATACCATTAATTGTCATATGTCCTATTCATATGAAAGCCAAGGATCATAAGTGTGACGCCTCATAATCCACTATTTGGAGCTATTCACTATTCTGCAGTCATATACATATATGACGCCTAATACTTTATTAACTCAAAATATATATTTTTTTAAATTTCAATCGAGTATCTAATTTATTTCATCTAACTTATTTTTATCCACACTTTTAATTGCAACGCACCACTGTGCAGTGTAGCATTGGCCCTCGGCCTGAACGTTGTCATCCCTGGCGAAAAAGGGGTTAATGCGTGGTCTGCGCTCCTTGAACAAGAAGAAGAGAAAAAAACAACGTGAAAATGTTAATTTATGGGGAAGTGTAGAAAAAAATTTGGTCATATGCGTTATTTGTAACTGTAATTTGTGTTTATTGTCTATGGCACATCCCGACTGACACTGACGCTGACGCTCAGACTGAGACTGAGACCAAGTCGAATTAAGCATAAAAAATGTTTTGCCCAAATACAATATAAACAACACTGTGTGTCAGATATGAATGCTTACGGTATTCATAATTAATTTTTGTGAAAATTTCAAGACTCATCATTAGACTGCAGCGGACCAAAGTGCAGGATACATTGCCGACTCCCAGGAGAGCAACCTTTTGGCCATTTAGTGTGTCCAGCAGCAGTCCAAAACACAAACATAACGGTACGTGCATAAGTTGTGGGCGTGGCCCAGTCATAGGTTGAATCTCTGGCTTCCCAGAAGTCGTCTCAGGCCGAGTCTCAGTCGCAGTCTCTCTGTTCTACCCTGTCTGCCTGTCTCAAGACCCTGCCTGACTGCCTGCCTGCAGATTCTAAGGATTCATTTGTACAGGGATATTGACACTTTTCCTACCTCTTTCCGAGACTCTGTTGTGGTTGTTGGTCCTTTGTTTGTTTGTTTGGATCACTTAAAGCACATAACCATGCATATAAATTTGATTATTATTAAGTCAAGCACATTAGTGCGAATTTCTAATGAAACCCCGAGTAACAGATATGTTCTTTAGGTACCTTCACCTCCTCCTCATATCCTTACGCCAAAGGGTCAGCCATGTTGTGCATGGGTGTGTGTGTGTGCGAGTGTGTGTAAGCTAATTTATAAATACTCTGGTTTATGGTCTCACGTATTAAAATATTTAGCACACTTCTTGGCTGGCAAACTTTCAAAAAACGTCATACACCCTACCCTGTGTGAGGTTTTTGTTCATAATTTATGCGTCCACATGGGGCGACAGCACAAAACACTCAATGGACCACATGTGTGGGTGTGTGTGAGTGTGTGGATGGTGGGGGAGTGTCTGAGTGTGTGTATCACTCATCTGCTTTAATGAGCTTAAAGCCAAGCAGCTGTCAATTAACAGAGCTTCATTTAACGCAAATTGTGCTTAAAATGCAAATGAACTCAGGCAAATAATGGATGGTATTTTTATAAGAGTGTGGTATTCTCCGATTCAAGTATGTATACCATATCTATCAGTAACAGTAAGAGTAAGATCTATATTACTCTCTTTTTCCTGTCAAAATAGTCAACAAAGATGGCTATTGGCTCCAAGATTATCAAGCCCGGCGGTTCCGACCCCGATGAGTTCGAGAAATCCATTGCCCAAGCTCTGGTCGAGCTGGAGGCCAACAGCGACCTGAAGCCTTACCTGCGCGATCTGCACATCACTCGTGCGCGCGAGATTGAGTTTGGCAGCAAGAAGGCCGTCATCATCTACGTGCCCATTCCACAGCAGAAGGTTTTCCAGAAGATCCAGATCATTCTGGTCCGCGAACTGGAGAAGAAGTTCTCCGGCAAGCATGTGGTGGTCATCGGCGAGCGCAAGATTCTGCCCAAGCCCACGCGCAAGGCACGCAACCCCTTGAAACAGAAGCGTCCACGCTCCCGCACGCTCACCGCTGTCTACGACGCCATCCTGGAGGATCTCGTCTTCCCCGCTGAGATTGTGGGCAAGCGTGTGCGCGTCAAGCTCGACGGCTCCCAGCTGGTTAAGGTGCACTTGGACAAGAACCAGCAGACCACCATTGAACACAAAGTTGACACCTTCACATCGGTCTACAAGAAGCTCACTGGCCGCGATGTTACCTTCGAATTCCCCGACAACTATCTGAATATCTAAGAATGCTGCTGGTGCCGCTGCTGGATCAGTTCATCTAGAAGAGAAGAGGGGGATTCACAACAGTTTCTGTTGCACAGGAGCTGCCGTTGTTTACATGAGCTGAAGAATGCAACGTCAACTAAATAAAAAAAAATTACAAACTTAAGCTTATTAGATATGGAGTATATCAGCGGTGGGCACGAAATTCCAACTCGAAAGTAAAACCGTAGACACACAAAATAGTATAAGAGAATGAGCAGACTCTGCTCCTAGAGCATTGGCGTGTCTTTTAGAGTATATCCTCTAATTCCAGACTCTCTTTTTGGCATATTTTAGTTAAGTTTAAAGAAATATAAGTATATGAATCAAGTCTAAAATTGATAAAAAATAGCAGACTATAAATATTATAGCAATATTAATAGTAAGAAAAATTCTAAAATGTTCGAGTAATCTATAAGAGTAAATACACAAAGTCCCAACTCTGTTATCGAAATATAACCCAAAGAATTTATGTGTATA
The DNA here is from genome assembly GCA_035045005.1 of Liodrosophila aerea. Taxonomy (NCBI): domain Eukaryota; kingdom Metazoa; phylum Arthropoda; class Insecta; order Diptera; family Drosophilidae; genus Liodrosophila; species Liodrosophila aerea. The sequence goes on from JAWNNL010000237.1 coordinate 141,736, forward strand.
AGTACAACATCCCTAGTTAAAGACTAATCCAAGAAAGACAGTCGTCGTTTAGCAGTACCATAATATATGTGTAGTAAATTTTATAGCGCTAACAATTTACATTGATTACAGATAGATCTAGGCTATCTTAGTGTCAGATGCGCCCGACTATAGCACTTGCACAGACAGATGACCTCAAGTGGATTGTAGGCAAAAGCAAAGAGTAAATTGTTGCCAAGGGAAAGGCTTTGACTACGTTCCATGGGTTCGCTGCTTATTATACCAATATTTAGTCAAATTACTTCCGAAAAGCACTTTTCGACTATACATAGTGGGAGCTGCATAATCATTTATTAAAATATCTATCTGCATAGCAGTATAAACAGATAACTGTAAGATAATTGGCCAAGACAATCAGCTAAGTGCCTATGATATATGCTTCCGACAGCGCTCACAATTCTTTATTGTTCTTCTATGCTGGAAATGGTCAATGAAGCCATAAGCATTCGATACTGAGCTTAGCGATTTCAATTATCAGCCTTGTATCGGGGGGTTGCAACAACATAGTAGAACATGCAACCGCCGATTAGCACGTGCCGCTCGTTCGGACTGCCCAACCCTCAACCATTGCCATCGCCACGTGACCTAAATGAGGCCGGGAGCTGTATCGGAAAATAAACATAATTACTCCAACAAAACGGGATGCAATGCTAGGGGGCGGCACGGGGCGGGGCCAATCTGATAAACGTCGCAAATCGGCAAACACGCAACTAGATTTGTCATCATCAAACAAAGTGGGCGTGAAAATTGCGGATGATACCGGAAGGAAACGGCAGGATGGAAGGAAGCCAAGTATGGCATACAGCTTCCTGGGCGGATGCAATCATGTTACAGGCGTGTGCCAAAAATTGCCATTATTTGCCTTTCCCAGGCACAAAAGAATTATGCAGTCGAAGCTCAAATAATTGCCAGAACAGTATCTTATCTTATAGAGATGCAGCATATGCTATGCAGCCTATAACTAAATCAATAGGTTAGAATAATAATACTAAAAAATGTTCCGAATTTAATGGGCAACGCCTCCTGCTATACATGTAAGATATATTATGAAGAGTGTTTATTTTATATAATAGCCAAAAAGATAACAAGATGTTTGTAGTATTTTACTTATTTCAACTTAGGCGATGCCAACGATACCTACAGTTGCAACTCTCGACCGACGCTGAAGTGTGTGTTTGTTAATCGATAGTCGTCATCGATATATAGGTGATACTGTTGGTTAACAGCACTCTGTTAACCGGCTGGTACCTCTGCTACTTTACATACATACATACATATGCCAACCTAATCCAGATACTCTCAGCTAAGTAACACTAAGAATATAACATGGAATTCCTTTCCTTCTACACGAACATTGCGAATTCCTTATGCTATTCGCGTATTTCACTTACCTCCTCACTGTATTCCAGTTTGACCATCACGTAGCTCGGCAGACAGCCTGGCACAATGTCCTGCATTCATTACATTTTAATTTGAAGGATTTCCTGATTTCTTGGCACTCTGTCTCTGGCTCACTTGCTATTCATATTGTGGCCAAGAAACTAATCATGTCCCGGGTGCCATGCATTATTTTGAGCACATTTTCTGATTGCAAAAATCACCGGAGAAATCAGCAAAGTGGCTGAGTCGGCTGAATAGCAACTTTAATCCCAACTAAAGTCACTTTATTTCTCTTTATTTATATTGTATATTGTATAATACATGATGAATGATTACTTATAGGCTAATATTTAAAACCATCTTTTTTTGCAGATTTATAAGCGATTTCAGTGTGAATTTCTCTAATAAAGCGAAAACCTTTTCTGTAGATATTCGAACTTTTTTTATAAGACCTTCTAAACTAGTTCTTTGATAAAAGAAACTTTTGAAGAAGAGACAGGCGAAAACAAAACAATTTTTATGGGATACTAAAAGGAAATTTGTTTATAGGTTTTGAACACGATATATGTAGAAGATTTCAGCGATTTAGGAGAGATTTAAGCCATTCATAGGCGAAAATTTTTTGTATAGGTTCTGAACACAATATATGTAGAAGATTTCAACGATTTGGAGGGATTTAAGCCATTCATAGGTGAAAACATAACGATTTCTGTGGGGCTTTAATCCGATTTCTTTGAGATAATGAATTCGATTAAGGATTTTCAGTGGGAAGTATAAACATTTCCCTAATAAACCCTAATTATATAAGAGATAAAAAACCGATTCTGTCAGATATCAAAAACTATAACTATTACCGATTGAAAACTCCATAACTTCGTCTACCGATTCCTACATGTACTAACAATGATACGCAGCTTTCACTTCTCGAGAACCTTGTTAAAATTGGAGTAAACCAATAAATCACATTTCCACGACGATTTTCAGCACGTCGAATTGGAGTTTAGCACTTAGTACCCATGTCCCGTAGATGTCCAAGCGTTTTGTCCCAGGTCGGCTGTCAAACATAATCACCTTGAGCCGCAAGTGCCTCCGATAAGCAGACAGACGGACAGACAGACAGATGCAACAACAGACACCCTCTCATCAGAGGGCAAGTTTTTTGTATCGTCTGGTTCGGACTTGGAAGCAAACGAATCTATAGTATTCTCAAAGGAAATTTATGCCGTTTGTATCTGTGTGAATGAAATATTTTATTTTCGTTTTTTATTACGGCTGCCCCAATACTTCACTTCTGCACAGTTTTTAACACATTCTAGAAAATTTTTGTAATTTCAACACGTTGCCCGAGCCATGGACTAACAGGGGAACACCCAAAAAAAAGTTTGCTTGCCCAGCCCAAAATGCTGTCGAAATTTTCGCCAGTGTCCACATCTCGGACACAAATGATTAATGTGTTCTCACACAGTCCTCAACTGCAAAATAATAAATCGTTTCTTTTTTTTTCTGGTAAAAAATAGAAAAAAGTCGAGACATATGCCTTGTGCGAGTGGAAAAACTGCCCCGTCACCATTTGCGGAAACGTTTTTATTTAATCTTTTGCCAAAAAACGTGGACAAAATTTAGAAATATGTATCTGTAAATTGTTTGAAAATTGTATTTAGTTTATTTATGCATGTATCTAGCTATCTACTAATAGTTCAAATGGTAAGAAAAGTGAATGAAGAGCTATGGGGTACAATATCTTTAACTGTAGTAAAGTTTGATATGGTTTGAATCAAATGAGAAATACTCAAGTATTCTAACTTAGTCAAAGTCAAAGCCTTGATATACAAGGCCCTCCTAAAGCCCAAATAGTAGACTTAACGAATTTCTATATACCTATGAATCACTCTATTACGTTAAGGGGTCTTACTATGTTATAAAATTGGCAATTTACATGGAGAATGATTCGTCATCTATTAGAGAAACTTTATCCATAAGCATATAGGCAGATTGGAACATCAATGCAATCAATGCAATATATAATGTTCTTTGTCCTGAATGACTGTCTGACTGATCAACATCACACAGCTGAAACGATAAGATATAGCGATATTATTTGTTTGCTAGTTTGTAGCTTATAGGCCCTAGATCTTCCCTAAGGTTTACAACCTACCATCGATTACTATCGATAAGCCGTTTGTGGTAATACTAGAAGGTTTCGCCCCTCTTTTTGTACAGATATTTTCAGGATAAATTTCCTGCATTTTTTAATATATTTATTAAACTTATTAGATTATTAAAAAATGAATTTTTACTGTATAATATAAATACAAGTATATACAGATATTTTTTTTTAAATATTTTAAGACATTTAAATGACCTTTTTTAATATTTTAATAAGACTTGTTAGATTATTAACTACTTAACCATTCACTAATATTTTGCTGCGACTTTCTTCGGCACGGATTGATATTTGTATAATGAGTAGTAGTATAACTAATGTATTGGCAACTCCGCTAAAAGTAAAGGAAAGTTTAGAAAATTAAAATTAGTCGAGTTGTTGTGTTATTATTTAATACATATCTCAACTGGTTTGTGTGACGTGTAGTGTTATGTGAGGATATAACCGATACCGTTGTGTGTATTGTTTGTTAAGTATGTTCAGACTGTATTAAATAATCGAATTATAAATTCACATAATATTAACATTCAGGCTGAATGGGACAAACATGTAAATCGATTTATTAATTAGTGTTTATCGAGTTTATTAAATTAGTACGTAAAACTGGTTTCTCATTGAAAGGAGTGCCTTAAATTAGTATAAAACAGCTACTACTTTTGAGCTACTGTCAAACCGCTGGATTATGTCTGAAACAGGTTGTAGGTTAATCGAAAATTGAATGAGCAGAGTGCTGTCTAAACTCTACGAGAAGAGAGTCTTTGAAGACTCTGCTCAAAGTCAATTTATTTATTTATACTTATAGTCAGACAAAGAGCGAGGTTGTTGAACGTAACAGCATGAGAAATCTTGGCAGAAAAGCCACGAATAAGGTCGGCGAAAATAAGATTCAACAAACACTCGTACTCACACTCACACTCACACACGTATTCACAAGAGGCCCACACTTGGCCAACATAAAGATACTTTTGGCACGGCGAGAGACTCACGTGGATGAGCAACTGCTTTTGAAGCAGCCCTGAGCGGGTTCGTTCAATAAAAAGCAAACAATAACAAGAAACCAGGCAAAAAAGTAAAATCAAAATATGCGGAACAGTCGTAGGCAACAGACAGGAAGGGAGACTTTCTTTCGAGTGTTTTAGAAAAAATATATATTATAAACTGATGAGATCTAGAAGCTTAAAATTGTATGACAATTTTGAACTTCTATTACTATTGTTCTTCACTTTCCAAATTAATATACCCTATATACAGTTTAGATACAGGCAGTACAGATGCAAACAAATCGGGTTTGACAAAATCCCCAAGTAAATCTAATTCGACAGGCGCCTATTTCACAGTGATCTTGTTTTGCAAGTTTTCTTTATTATCATGCGAATGAGTCGGAAATTTTGAGACTGTCTTAATTAAGTGGGGGCTTTTTTAGATATACTATATTATATATCGGAGACGTGCTACGTCAGAACAAACCCACTAAAAACAATATAACTGTATTTGATTGCACTGAAAATAGAAATTTTATATTTATATATTTCCACTAGCAGTATCAAATGTTTGCCAAACTGTTCACAGAATGGCTTAAGGTATAATGTTTTTTTTTTACTTTTTTATTGCTTTGAAATTCTTCTGTTTTTGTTTTGAGCTGCGGGGCCTGAGCGCTTGGTTGGCAGCTGGTTTACGAGCTGGTGCTTCTTCTTATTATTCGCACTACGTCAGCACTGAGGAAATTTCCATATAAAAGCGCCCAGCAGCGGCAACGTAAGTTTAGTCGTTTTGGAACCTTAACTCTTAACTGACGTTCGTCGCCTAAGTCTTTCGTTTTTGTGAGTGCTGCCCCTCATACCAATTGATCAGCATTGCTGACTAATCTGTGCATTTGTGCTTGTGAATTTATAGATACTAACTACTGTGTGAGAGAACTAAGAAATCATGAAGTACGCCGTAATCGCTCTTACCCTCTTCGTCGCTGCCGCATATGCCGCTTCCGGTAAGTAGTATGATGATGACGCATCAACTCTCAGAACTCCAGTGAAGATCGTATACTAGATAAAGTTAATGCTTGTGCGCAAATTACATCATCGTTTTGTTTATTAGAAGACAAACACGTCTATTCTTATTATCGTCTTCGGCTTGATTGTGTACGTTATTAGCGTCTTTGAAGACCTGTATGTTAATATGTGTTTATTGATAAAATAAGTAATAAAAAGACCTTAGAGAGTTACGCAGCACAGTATACATATATATTTATTTAGTCATAATTGACGATAGCTCAACAAAAGTTTCATTAAACTCATTTGCATATTGACTATAATTAGTCATCGCATCATACAATTTTAGTGTAATTATTCGAACTGGCAAAATTCAAAATGTTTTTAGCAAGATTTAATGCAATGTGAAGAAAAATTATCTCCTTCAACTATAGAAAATATTTTAAATATTCTCAAAAAGAGTTAATCATTTACTGCAAATATTTTTAACATTTAAGTTAAATTTCATTTCTTATAGAATTTAAATAAAATATATTGCAACTATATATAATAAGCAGTTTAATAACTATATACTTTTAAATAAGACATTTTTTATTATCATGTTAGTTATTTTCAAATATTCGGAAGGCTACAGTCGACCGCTACAGACATTAAGAGAGCCTATACTTAGCCCTTTCTTTAAGGATTCACATTAGTTTATCATCAAAAGTCGACATATGTATATATAGGATTTATACAAAAGATGCATACAATATCGGGAAGGCTAAAGTCGGACACTTAGATTGCTGGGAGAACTCTGAATTCAGTATGGGATACAATAGATCTTATAGGTTGCGATACATATTATTGTATATCAAATTATAAATTAACCTAAACTTTTATAAGACCTTAACTTTATATAAAAAAACTAATATCTCGGTGCTTGATTTGACAAGAACACCAAAACATAATGCTGCTCCCACTCTAATACATAAAAATCCACATGAAATAGCCGAGTATGTATCGAGTTTCAGCAATTGAATAGGTCAAGAATATGCATAAATTATTAAATACATATATCGATTAGTCGTATCCATTAATAACCCATTGAAAACCATATTCTTTGCAGATGTTGGCCAGTTCTTGCCCCGGGCATACTACACTTTGGACGCCCAGGGACACCCATCGCAAGTGGAACGGATCAGTGAGCATGTGTTGAGGCGTATACGTCGTCAGGTCTTCAGCTCGTCGTCATCCTCAACCTCCTCCTCATCATCGTCGTCATCGACAGGCGATGGTGTGATTACTTCTACTGTGCAGCACACAGTAGTGAATCCCGATGGCTCCAGCTATACCGGAGGCAGCATTCAACACATTAACAAGTGAGTGGACATTCCTGACAATAGAGAACTCTATATATTAACAATTCTCTGAATTTTAGCGCTCCCGAAGTGTCAATTGGTCAACGTTTTGGTGAGGATTCAGCCTCAGGTTTCGCTAGACCCACTGGTGTTAAGCCCACACGCGGTACCATTATCACTTTCGGAGACCGTTATGATGCAGATGGCAATCGCAAATACCAGGAGAGTCATCATGTGGTTAACGCAGATGGCACCTTGGAGCAGAAGTACCCAAGGCCCACTGGCTCATCCTACACGACAACCACAAAGAAATATTAGTTAGAGCACTAGTACTATTACGGCCTGGGGCCAATTGAAGTGTAATAAGAAGTAAAATACCATTCGATATCCGAGTCACATGTGTTCTTCCAATGGGTAGGCGTGGCTGGGATACGCCCACCAGCACCACCAATCACACTCTGCACACACTTTAGCTGATTGCATTGCTCTGGCTGCTGTTTAATCTCGCAAAAAGTGCATCGCCTGCTCCGCTGAGCACACACAATGGAACCAAGTGAGCGTGTGTGTGTGTGTTTGTGTATGTGTGTGTGTAGGCCAGTGTTGGTAAATGCTCTTAGCGCACTCTGCTCAGCCAAGCGGCACTGATGCTGCTGGCTCTTGGCTCTTAGCGCTGATTAAAACTACTACTCATGGCGAGGTAGAACTATGATATATGGGTTAAGAGGTGTGTGGAGTGGAGGAGTGGGTGGTGGCAGGTAGCAGGTGGCAGCGGCAGGGACTGCTCTGCATGCAAATCAAAAGCGGCTGTAGCAACGACAAGATATGAATATGTTATTTGCTTTGGGAATTGCTCAAATCTCAACAGGTATACGCACTTTGGCGCCTGCTGAAGGCAGCAAACAGCAGCACAACTAGCAGATACCCTAGGAAATAGTATGTAGTATTGTTATTCATACAATTTTAAATGGGATAACAAATCTATCAGTCCTATATCCCTAACCAATAGCTGTGCAAGCTGCGAGCTTTCGTAAAATCGAAAAATCAACGAAACGTGACGCCTGTATGTGTGAAAGCATCGATGCATCGCGATGGTGCGTGTGAAAACAGCGCTGCAAAGCAAAACGCAGAAATGATAGGAATTTTGAATTTTGGACACCACTGTCTTAGAGTACATACAACTAAATTTATCCTCTTTAATAACATATATACTAAGATACATTTATTTTACATCTAACTACTACTGCCTCTTCTATAGCTCTGGCAAGTTACCCTCGAGTGTAAGGCAGCACACACCCTTTTCGGCAGCACATGCATGTGTGAGGTATAATAACCTCGACGGCTTTTCACTCACCCACACTACTTGACACTTTTCGCGTGCTGGAAAAACTTTGCTCAACTTTTACGTTGGCCTCGCACGACGTTCTCCAAAAGTTTTTAATTATTATAATTAATTACTTTGATCTCTGCTACCGCAAACTGTTTCAATGCTCTTCTCTGTTCGGGCTGTCTGTTGTTGGCTGAGCTATTAATTTGCTTGATTATGTTGAGGGTTTTTCGGCTAATTCGTTTAGTTGTCTTCTGCCTGAAGGATGTTCCACATAAGTAAGAGTTGAGTTTTATTATAATTTATGCCACGTAATGGGGAAAGTGTAATGAATTTCCAGCGTATGCCGTAAATCAAAGTCAAGGGTTAATTAGAAGAACCACAAGCAAATGTAACTAATCTTTAAAATTAAACTTTAACTTCATTCATTCATTTATACTAACTAATAACAAAATACTGATTAAGCTTAGCAATCAATTTATAGCAAAACAGGTTTACTCTTAGTTAGTATAATTACTTTTAAATTAGTCGTAATTATTTGAAGCAGGTAAGTTCCAAAAGTATATATGATCACATCGTAAATGATTCATGGGCTTAATAAAATAATGGGCTTCTTTAAAATTTCTTTAAGTAATTATGTAAAAAAACAATGAATGGTGTTAAACAGTTCTTGGAATGGGAGAGACATAATTTAAGCTATTAAGTTTAGGAGCAGAAAGTAGTTAGAGTACGTATGAGTAATAATATGCCCCTACACACATATAAACATTGGAATATTTTATAAATTTTACTTCTGACTCGAAATAGGAACAACAAATGGCGCAAATAAAGTTTTTGTAAGCGCCATCTATTGCTTAAAGTTCTTGTTGTTACAAGCTTGCTCTAGGCGCCAACTATCACTGCGGCCAGCGATCGTAACTAAATTTCGCATAGGAAGTAACGGCATGCAAACTGCGTAGATATTCAAATTTGAGAGAGTGTCACTGTGTGTGAGTGTCCGCGGGAGTCCGTGAGAGTCAGTATGTCGGTGTGTGTGTGTGTGAATGTAACTACTGCGCGAAGTAAGCGTTGCCAACATCAAGTATGATTTTAAGCACAATTAGTATATTAATAGAAAATTAATGAAATATAAACTTTTCTATTCCCATATGCTGGTGTTGATTTCTCTGCAATCAAACTGCATTGCTTTATGCCAATTTAGCAATTATACACTGGCTTACATTCACTCTAAAATTAAATTTTAACTCAAATACGCACACCTCTCTGTTCACTGTTTTGATGCTGGCAATGCGGTGCAGAGCCGATGGAACTGTCAGCAGCGAGAGCGAACCCATCGAATGCGCAAATACGCAAAAAGCACATAGCATGATTCGTGTTCTGAATTTTTATGAAACGAAACAAAAACAAATGACAAATGGAAAAAAATAAAAGCGGGCCACTCTCTGATTGATGGGGAGTCAAGCGGAGACAACTTGTAGCACAGGCATGGAGCGCAACAAATTAAGCAACTTGTGTGGTCTGGCCACCGCAGTGGAAGACGCCACCTGGCCAGAGAGTGGCCACAATCCAAGCCAGGCGATGCCTAAATTCAGCGCCGCCAGACACGAGCGCCGTTGGCGATGCCGCTGCCGATGCCAATGCCAATTCACTTTGGCTTGACTCCTATGCTGGCCTGGCCAAGTGACATTTTATTGGCGGCTAAGAGTAAAACAGAATCGGAGTCAGAGTCAGACTCGGAGCACTTTTTGCTATTTAGAGGCATGAAAGCAGCGGCGGGTCCTCACATGGATAATTGACAACAGTTAATTCCATTGAGCGAGCAGCGATATGCCAGTAAATTTAATTATTGGATCGATGATGGCCAAGTTGCGCCTGGGTGGGCGGAAGAGCCTCAGCTTGCAGTTTAAGGAATCCGAGTGTACATCCGACAAAATAAACAAAACTCTGCAGCATCAACAGACATAAAAAACGAAGGCAAATCAACAGAGAGCCTGACAAATTTTTGCCATTTCAGCGCAGTTTCAAATGGATGCAGCCAAAATGGTAAATGGTAAAAAAAGACGAACAAACCTTTTCATTTTCAGCTGCAGAAAAAACACGGCTCTTTCTCATCGTCATCATCGGAAGCGGAAGCAGAAACAGAAGCAGAGTACGGCTTCTGCCTCCGTGATGAGCTGCTGACAAGGAGCCGCTCCACTGGCCACCGAACTGGCCGAACTGAAGGGCTGGGCAGTCGAACTGCACTTTGTTGGCTGTTGACTTAAATCGTTTAGGTAAAGTTAAACAACTTGTTCCCTTAATTGTTAAACAATCCTATGACAGCTTCAGGCAGACTATAAATCCGACAACTGCTGCAATAATTGATGAAGTGCAGGGATGGAATGGGTAAGGGATAGTTGATGAATAGGAAACTGAAAATGGATTAGTGTTAGTATTAATAGTAGTTACGGAATCTTGATGGAAAGATTCTGTTTAAATAGAGCACAAATTATGAGTATTAAATAAAGAAAACATATACATAAAAAGATAAATACTTACAAATAAATAGTAATAATATTTTTATGAATGTATGTATGTACTTACACATCATTTTAATAATACATTTATGAATTTTGTCAATCTATACTTTTCTTAATTTAACAATAAATTTATGAATTTTAGAATTTATATTTTGATTAATTAATATATTAACATATAATAATAATAAATTTTTAATTATTTTTATCTCTGTTTTGATTAATATATTTACTCATAATAATAATAATATTAAATTTATGAATAATTACATACATACATCTATATACTATATTATATATTATTATTATAATAATAAATTATAATGAATTTCTGAAATATTCACATATATATAAATCAAAAAACCTTATTAAATAAATGTATTAATCTAAATATTATATATTTATATTTAATTTAATTAATTTACTTTAATATAATTCAGCTATCTACTGTTAATTAATTAACGTCTATTATACACAAATGAATAAATGTTTTATTTAATTTCAAATACTTAAATAATATGTATGTTTAATAGAAAGTTTTTAAACATATTTCAACTATTCAACTATCTTTTCCGTCACAAGAAACTATTTTTTATAATACTGTAAATAACAATTTAAGTACAGTAATTGAAATTATAATTAAATTAAGGGTTCTTTGAACTGTTATACAAAATAATTATTTCAGTAGTGAACTTTAATGAATGATATTAATGAGCACTTTCATACAATATGTGCACTTTTCTGACATTTAGTTATTTGTTATTTTGTTCGGTAGTGAAACGAACGGTGAATGCATCCCTTTCGCAACGCCTCAAAAGGGTGGAATTCGACCCAAAAGTACAGCATCCATATCTACATACACACATAAGGACATACGTGTGCTTACTAGAGTACGTATTACCCCTGGGAATTAATATTCATCCACCTACTCGTACGTGGCTCAGTGTCCAAGTGAAATGGTTGACAATGTTCTACAGCAAAAAAAAGGACTCCAATCCTAAAACGGTACTTCAAGTTGCAGTATTGTAGACTGTGAACGTTTGGCAAACTTTTGATATATATTTTAAAAATTATAATTATTTTTTTTATTAATTTATTTTATTACCTTAATGTCAGCTAAAAGAAAGGAAGGTAATTTAGGTTCAATACAGGAATCTATTAGATTATGTGAATACTATATTCATTTATTTGTTAAACATATTAAAGTATTTACTACTAAATCTATAGAAATACTTACACTAGCTGCTGATGCCCTCATTTATATTTCTTCTTCTATTTGTTTTAAGTATCTTTAAATGTCATTTCAGTTATATAATAAACTGCGCTTTACTATTTGCATAGCCCATAATTCTATCCAACTTTAATCTTACGCTTTACTGACCATTTGAGGGCTTTCAAACCTCAGCATGAAATGAGCGCGCGTCGATAAAGCAGTGCGCACCATACAAAACTCTCTTTACAATACGTGGGCAGCTGCTCTTAGCTTGCGAAACACGCTCTTATTCACTGGCGTTAGCTGTTTCTTATTGGTGCCCTGGCACTGAGAAAAAGCTAATGGCCACAGCCCATTTTTTTCTTCGTTTGGCATTAGCACGGATTGTGCTTGCATTAAATTATATTTTTAGAAATATTATTTTTAAATGTCTAAATAATTTATTTATAAAATCTGCAGTATCCATATTAGGAGTAAAATGAGTAGAAATATTTTGCATAGGCCACGTACACTGTTTATATAGAGTTTTTTTATAGCTAAGATTTTATAAATATGTTAATAATGTTTTTATTTGTTTAAAATATTATTATGATCAATTTGGCCTGTTTTTAATTTTTTATATATATTTTTAACAGAGATCTCTATTTTTAATGCCGCTATCTATCTTCACCAACTAAATAAAATTTTTCACAAATGTTCATTTCAATCTACAGAGTTTCTTATTATTTAATATTTTTTGATAGTATTTATATATTTAATTCGATACTTAAATTATTCTAGCGCAACAACTATTCTCTCTAAATATAATTGTTAGTAAAAAAAAAAACTATATTTAGTTTTTATAAAGATGATGTCCTAAATATAATAAACTTAGTCATTAATTTTTTGTTATGTTAGGTAAATTAATAATGCAAATAACTGCCTAAAGAATCGGTTTTTTATAACGCAATTATTGTAAATATTACTTAATTTACTTACTTTACTTTATTTTGATTTTTAGTCCCCTTAGTATTTCAAACTCTTTATTAAAATTAAATGATTTGCGTATAACTTAAAAGGACGAACTTCTTATGGACAGTTCAACATTGTATACCGTTATACAGATTTCAAGCAGCTGCAAGGATCTCTCTCTCTCTCCTCTCCCTGTATATGTATATGTATATTCACTATAGGTTTATTATTGTTTTCACTTTTGTCGCATAAAAATGACAACAAATTAGTTTGACTGCCGAGCGCGGTTTCCCGCTGAGTTTTTCACGGTTCTCTTCTTGTATTTATTTTCGTTTTTTTTTTACGATTTCACGTCCTTGACTATGCCCTCTAATAAATTATGTGAATGCTGTGCGGAACTACCGATGCCAAAAGGTACTATATCATAGAGCAACCCTCACACCCCTCGAGAGCTGAGCAGAGCTGAGCTGAACTGAACTGAGGGGCGGGAGGGCGCTTCGGTCGACGTGTTTGATTAGCTTTATTAAATATGCAAACAATGAAATTTTTGTATTGTTTTTGTTAAAAAAGGTGGAAAATATTTCACTCGTACAATTCAATTAAAGGCGTATAGTAAAAAAAAAAACTGAATTTAAATTTCATTTTCATTGCCTTTTCGTCTATCTACAGATTTTGTTGGCTATCCTCACAGTTCACGAAGGGTGCAAAAAAAATGCTCTAATGCATTTGAATATTTCATGTTTTTATACGGTATATATATTTTTTATGCTGGAAAAGTTACCGTCATAAATAAAAATATTGCAGACAAATTTCATAATTCAACAACGGGTGAGGCAGAGTTAAGGAGCAGCAGAAAATATACGTGAAAAACTTGATAAACAGATTTTATAAAAATGAATAACAAAAAACATGCACTATAATAATAGATTTATATTAAAAAAAAACTAACAATAAATAATATTTAAAAAAAAGTACTTGCAGTGTCAGAAATCTGAGCAAAATTTGACATTTCATTACAAAATATATTTTGTCAAAATATTTTATCAGTAAGAAAGCATTTTATATTATTTATTCTGTTATAGTGATGCATGATTAATGATCATTGATCATACATACATATATGTGTATATATAGATATAGTATATCAGATATAGTATGATTATTATTATTAATTAAAATCAGGTTTATTTTAAATATGAAAATTATTATTGAATACTTACAGCAAAAGTATTGAATTCAATTTCGATGAACTTGTTTTAAGAACTTTTTATGCTTGAATACAAAGTTTATTATTTCAAATAAAAATAAATACAAAGTTTATTATTTCAAATAAAATCTTAAAGTATTTAAAGAATATTTTAAACTTTTTCCTAAGTTATCATTATTTCAAGTTAAGAGTTGTATACTTAAAATAAAATTTACTATTCCAAATAAAACCTTAAAAAAGTATTTAAAGATCATTTTAAACTTTTTAAAACCATTAATGCTTAAATACACACTTTTTCCCTTAAAATTAAAGCTTGAAATAAATTTTAAAACAGTGTTTAAAGAATATTTTAAACCTTTTCCCAAGCTATCATTATTTTAATTTAAAAGTTCTTTGGTTAAAATAGTTTACATAGTTTCAGTATTTGCCTCATTGACTCTGGTTTATTTGATGTTTAACTTACTATCGTAATCACATTCGAATGTTGAACCGATGCTTATCACAATTAAGGGAAATCAAGTGAAAAACTGCAGACCGCAGAGCAAAGTCAACAAATGCTCGCAATTAGCGCAAACGCACGAATTTCAATTGTCACTGAATGCGAGAGTTGGGTGGGTTATGACAAGTACAGTGGGTGTGTGGCGGTACTGTGGTCAGGATCAGAGCAGCCCTTGGCTGAATCGGCGCATATGGACAGAAATTGATGATGTGAGCAAGTGCCACGTAATCAATTTGGCAGCAGACTCATTTCAAATGCGAATTTAAGATGCTATTGTTTGTTGTGTGTGGTTGAGCCACCCAAGGCAAGGGTGGGTTCTGTGCCACTGTAACGGTAACAGTATCTGGAAATATGTTGTATCTAAAGACATATGATACGCCTGATGTTGGCATTTCATTTAAGTTTGCATTTAAAGTTGGAACATTTTGTAGTCACTCACTCGTTTGGTTATTTACGCGACCTTCGGGTCGCCTTTTATGTTCCTAATGTCGCATAAACAGTGCTTAATAATGCACTAACCTGCGCGTATCTATCACTAAGCAAACACCCACACACACACACACACACACACACATGTCAGGTTGGATACTGTGTGTGTGAGTGCCTGCCTCGTCGACAATGATTAATATTTAATTCGTGTGCGTTTATTTACCTTTTTTCCACTTTGTATTTTGGGCAAATTTACTGCCTGACAGCGGATGTAAAAGACGACAGTAGTCGCCGTGGCCAGGCTACGGCTCTGTTTTCAGCCTCGTTATAGGCTGTGATGCCTAACAAGGGCACAATTGGGGTGTTTGCAGTTTGTGCAAAGGGAGTACTACAGTCAGTTCTACAGTGTGTTTATTATAGATTCCTCTGTTTAATATCCTAGTCTATCTGCCATACTGTACCTTCACTGTACCGAAAGTAAAGTAGAGCCTGTATTTCGCTTTGACTCTGCTATTGTTGTCGGCATACTCTCCATCATTTACATCAACCAAAGCCATGCATCCAAGTGCCAGCCGAAAATGAACTCGGTAAAAGGAGAGCTTAAGAAGTTTCTAATAACCAGCTGATCGCCTCATTTATTGCCTACTGCTTTTCCACTCTCTGCGAGAGAGCCGCCCAATAGCCAAAGCAAGCAAGCCAATGAACACAACCGCACAGCTGCAGCTTATGCAAAAACTGTCGCTCTCTCCTTCTATCAGTCACTCTCTCACGGCAAATGCTGTGGGAGTATCATTGCGTGTGTGTGCACTTGAGCGCCTACTACGCATTAGTTCGTGCTCTCAGCAGAGACGAAGGCAGAAGTTCAGTTACTGCATTGCTTGCATAAACACCCACACACACATATGCATACATACAGATTTTGCATAAACGCATGCTGCCTTTGCCTTGCAGCTTAATGAACTCACGTATAATTGATAAAATCGTTGGCAAACTGGCGCCATCTAACGGCTGTTTTATTAATTTAGACTTGTTATTCGTAATTCGTTTATTCGTTAGGCTGTTTAAAAGAAAAGCATTCAATAGCTGTGACGCATGATGTGCCGCTGTCGGTCGCATCCGACTGTATGCATATTTGACGTTATGCTAGCTTCTTTTGGGTGAAGTACGCCTCCACCTACCTCTGCCCATACTGCTGCTGCGCTATGTTAACCTTTGTTTTGCTTAAAATTTGACTTGGTACCAAATTTGGTGCCGACCTCTGGGAACCCCACACATACATACATACACCCATACACAATGTTTAACTTAACGCATGAGATGCCTCATTTCAGGCTATTGAAATATTCCGTTTGACCTGTAAAAACCAAACATTGCATATGAAGCTGAGCTGATGTCAGTCTTTAACTGTAACCATATATATATGTATGTACTTTTATGTAACTTTCTCATTCTCCCCGTCTTAATCACTGTTTTCATTATATTTGCCAAGTTGCTGATTCCGTACAATCGCCAGCGATTACAACCGTCTCTGGACTAGGGCTGCAAAAAAAATACAGGGAAACAAAAACAAAAACTCAAACTCCCCCAGAGTGCAATTAGGCAGTGAACTATAAAATTTCAGTGTTTGTCTTGGCAGATACTTTCGCACAGATACACACATCGTTGCCACACTCCCACTTCCATCCCGTGCATCGCCTCATTCTACGCCTTACAGAGGGCAATTGCTCTGCACGCATAATTGGCCTTCTGTGGCTCCCCCCTCGCCCTTCCTTTTATACTCCCCCAATCGCGTTATTCCGACACTTTAATGAGCTGTCGACGTTTGCTCCTTTGACTTTCGGCATCCTGAAACAATAGCTAAGCATAGACAGGACAATAGAGGTAGTTGTCAGTGATATACGCATCCTTTTTAAGCACACACACTACGTGCCAATTGGTGTGGTTGTATCACGGCAACTAACTGAGTAAATCCAAGTAAACTTAAAGCTTAAAGTAATACTTTATAATTTACATAATTTAATAAACTGAAATTCTTAAAAATATAAATTATTTTGATTCTGATTATGAAGACAGCTCAAGAATACTTTGTTATAAGTTTTCAGATTCCAGGCAAGTCTTTTCCTAAGACTAGTATATATAGTACTATATTCAAAGCAAGATGTCAAAGCGTATCGGAACAGAAGACGAAACTCTAAAAGAACCGATCGAAATCGGAAACCGAACATGGTATTTAAATTATAGTGTCGAAACAGAACCTTTGTATTTAGGACTTAAAAGACCGTACAATAGAAATTATATTGATTTTGATCATTAAGTCAACTCAAGAGTACTCTGTGGTAAGTTTTCAGATTCCAGTCAAGTGTTTTACGCCTATGCCTTAGACTAGTATATTCAAAGCAAGGTGTCAAAATCGTAAGCCGTACCGAAACCCAAGCCGAAACCCTAAGAGAGTCGATTGAAGTCTGGTATCAAAATTATAGTTTTCGAACAGAACCCTTATATTTGGGAGTTAAAAGAATGTATCAGAAGTAGAACCGGTATCATTTACCCAAAACGAACTGAAGGGCTATCTTAAAAGAAACTTTTACCGAAATGTAAATTTCAATACGTACCGATACCAAAAGTCGTTTCGGTTTGAATCCCCGACTATAAGTAATACTCTATTATTCGAAATTATAGTTTCCGAACAGAAGGTTAATATTTGAAACTTAAAAGACCGTACCAGAAGTAGTATCAGTATCATTTAACCAAAACCGAACTGCCGAGCTATCTTAAGATAAACTATTACCGAAATTAATGTTTCGATAAGTACTGAAAACCGTACCGGCACTTAAAATCGTTTCGGTTTGAATCCCTGACTAAAAGTAATACACTATTATTCGTACAGATTTTAGTATAAATTTAGTATCTAAATCGATTTTCCATTTGATGTTTTAATAAATAGAACCCCGAACCAGGCCACTTTCACCTGGCTGAATGTACTCGGTAATTACAGCCTCGGTCATGAAACTCAAGAGTTCCATTAGCTCGTCCCAGTTTTTTTGCTCCGGCAATCCGACGATTTCAGAGTACAACTTTAGCTTCGGCTCAGTTCCACTGGCCCGGAGGGTGACGGACATGCCATTGGTGAAATTGAAGGTGATTATCTGCTTATTGGTGGCTGGAAGACGAGGTTTATTATCAGCGTATGCCGTGTCTATGCCCTTGGTAAGATCCCGCACGCTCACCACATCGTACTCTCCATTTAGGATACACTTTGGATACGTTCCCGGTGTGTTGTCACTGAAGGTACGTAACCGATTGAATACCTGTATCATTTCCTCCGGTTTATCATAGCTGAGGTAGGAGTTGATGCTGGCATGATAGCCATAGGTGTCGTAGATCTCTCGCAGTTTCTCGATTAGGGTCATTTGACGGGTGCTACGCAGGTAACTGGCCATGGTGGCCAACTGACAGGCGGCAGTGATACCATCCTTATCCGGTACCATTAGCGAGAACATATAGCCAATCGTTGGCTCAAAGGCCAGGAGTACCTCTCTGCCCGTGGCCTGTAGTTCCAGCGCTTTATTGGCCAACCATTTGAAGCCCACATGTGTCTCCACATAGTTGAAACCCTCGGCTTTAGACATGGTAGAGAGAATCTTGGAGCTCACCAGGGTCCCCAACATCACACAGTTCGTAATATTGGGTTTATCCTTGCGGGTCTTGTAGTTCTGCAACGCCCACCAA
>JAWNNL010000238.1:0-13514 GCA_035045005.1 Liodrosophila aerea
CAGTGAACCTCACTGCAAATGAACTGCTGATCCCAAAACTAGTTAAATAGACGTGCTAGCACGGAGGAGCACAGGATGAGAGCTAGGGAAGCCATTATGCTGGCCGCACCATCTGATGGCGCCTTGTCCTTGGGGGCGGTTGTAGTAGGCGTTGGTGAATCGGGTGTGGATTTGTTTTGAGATGATTCCGGAGATTTAGGTGTTGAATTGTTTTGAGATGATCCCAAAATCTTAATACGTCCCTCCAGCTCGGGGTAAACATAGGTTTGACTCCTCAGATATTTTTCGACAACAGTCTGATGTGATTTCTGCAAGCATGTTGTCTCCGGATTGCGGGCCTCGACCAGCGTATAACCATCGTTACCATCAAATAAGAATTTTGGCACAATCACCTTATAGTATTCGTTCTCATCCAGTGGGCTATACGAGGGTACTAAGCAGTTGGCGCAAAGAACTTCTACGGAAACAACACGCTTTCCCTTTGGCATATCCATATTGTAGACAATATGTAAGCCGGAAACCTGTAGAAATTTTGGACTGTCATCGAGCACAGCAACCGAGTGCTCGAGGGCATTCCATAGAGTCCTGCCCTTAATTTTCGATAAACACAGAGAATTGTTATACGACAAAATCGTTACAAGATCACCGAATGTAATGTTGCCTTTCAATTGTCCCTCCGGGCGTATAGCTTGAGAATTAAGTAGAATATTATTAAAATTATATGAATTGCAGTTATTAAGATACCAACCTCCGGCATTCACTAAAGCAATCGCTGCATCAGTCCAGTATTCGCCACCATGATCTTCTATGCGACTATAGACCATAGCATCAGCTATAAGATTTCCCAAATTGCATTCTGTGTAGCGACAAACATCCCTACGTCCATCAAGCTGCGCCTTGGTGTGTCCCACCACCACATTCAGTACTTTTGCCTTGTTCTGATACTCTTCCAAGTGTTGCAGCATGTCCTCATCCTGAGGCACGGTAGCATCAAGTAAAATTGGTGAGCCATTGAATTCCGTTAAATTGCCATCCTTGTCAAACTGGGGAGCAAGTGAAATACTAATATTATTGGCTATATCAAAGAGATGGAACACAACCGACTATATAGTTAAAGTCGGGCCATAACACTTTACTTCAAATCATAAGATTCTTAAGACAACTTTATGAATTGCTTGATTAGATTTTTTGACTCTTTCACTGATTAACTCTTTCCCCTGTAAAGTCTTTTCAATAATTTACTCTAACATGGAAAGCTCACCTTTACATGTAATTTGCCCAAATATTTCGTATAGGCATAGGCCTGAACCACGGGCACTTGTTTACCATTCTCCTGTTTCACCACAGTTGGATACGACCCTTCTATTTTCTCAGTGCTGGGCTGTGATCCATTGTATAGGAAGGTATGAGTGTGTGCTCCAATCACTATGTCTACCTCCGGACACTTTTTCGCAATCTCCTGATCCTTGAGGTAGCCAGAATGTCCCAATGCAATGATTATTTTAATACCCTGCTTTCTGAGCTCTTTTGCCTCATCACTAGAATTAAAATATTTTAGCATAGATTCAAATTTGTTCAGATTTTTCTCTTACTTGATGGATTTGACCTCTTCTTTGAACTTCACTTTGGTTTCCGAGATCTTGGCTGACGTCTCCGGCGTAACGTAGCCGATGATACCAATTTTGGTACCATTTACCTCAATTATAGTGGAATTCACTAGTTTAGTGGTAGTCAATGTGGATTCTCCGGCAAGATCCAGATTACAAGCCACCACAGGGAATTGTACGGCACTCAGAAAAGGCACTAAACCCTTTACTTTGTTATCAAACTCATGGTTGCCTAGCGACTAGAATGAAAAGTCAATTCAGTACACAATTAAGTGATATTTGATCTTCTACTCACAATTGCATTGGGCTCCAGTATATTGAGTAAATCACTGGCTATTTTATGCTTAAAGAATGGAAACAACCGTCCGCCAAAATATGTATCTCCAGCGTTTAGATAAATTACTGAAGTGCTTCCATTTTTAGCCTCAGCACGATGTTTCTTAACTCTGAAATTATATTATGGGTTTAGATGCTATTTAGATTTCTGCAAATGTACAATACTATCGATACTAACAATAGTTCGATGTATCCCAATTCTACTACTTACTCGGTGGCCACGCGAGTGAAGCCTCCAAAGCATTTGTTCATGCTGGCATCCTCGGGAAGACAAGGGTCACCGGCTCCATTCACCTGTTCAAATCTGCCGTGCATATCATTATTGTGTAGAATAATAAACTCGGTGGCTACATCAGACGTCTGGACGGGATTGGCACTTGTGTGCTGCATATGCAGTAATGCGAGGGCTAAAGTTATCCATTGAATCATGTTCAAGCTGAATATAAAAGATGTTAATAGGAAAGTATTACTCAGTAAACAATGTTTCGGACAGGATATTTTGGTATTATAAGAATTTTTTTTGGTATTTCCACACGTTATTTTTTTCTGATTTATTCATTCTTGTTGGGTAACAGCTACTAACTGATTGTAAAAACGGTATGTATTCGTTTGTCGAAGACCAACAGGACCAACAGGTAGCACCAACTTAAACGTACACAGTAAATTAAGTTACTAATTTTTCCTGCAATTATGCAACTTGAGCTGTGAAAAGGATTTCACAAGAGTCTTCTAAAGATCAACCGGTGCGAAACGACCGACGACCTCTACAGCCTTACAGTTACTGAGCAGAAATCGGGCAGCAGCAGCGATTTAAACCCTATGCGATATTCCCCAGCGATATTTCGCTTATCAAAATTGTTGCAGTCGCTTATAACGACACTCAAGGGACCAGCGAACTCTAGACGTTATAACCCACAGTCGTCATAAGCCATATAAGAAATTGATTTTAAAAATCCAATTTTATAAGGAAAACTAAGTGTGATATATTTGTACATACATCCGCTTTATTCGACATATCAGTAGTACAAATACATCTCTACGGCATGACATCATCCAGCAGTTGAAGGTTCTTTTTCTGATTCTTCCTCCTCATGCTCAACCAAACCCTTTCCGAAATATATTGTAAACTTCAAAGAACTAATTTTACAGAAATTCGTTTTTTAGTTTACTTTGCGGGAACAAATTGAAAGTCTGAAATCTTGGTAAATACATAGACTTGGTATTTTAATTTAAATTTTTAGTGTAGATGCGGCTTCAATTAATCTATTTGCAGCATAATTCTCATTTATTCCAAATTTGTTATGTTATGCATAATATTTCAAGTGCAGGCTATCGCACTTTAATTTGATTTTATTTGAGAAAAAGTGATTCATTCGAAAATCAACGAAAAGTGACCATATCAGGCTTTGATTATTATTGAAGGAATGTGCAAGGGGGAGAGTGGGGTGTTCTTGAAACATTCAGAAATTATTCAAAGTTATTTTGCTTTTTTTTTTTGCTTACATTTTTTTGCCTGATAAAAGTTTCATTTTTAAATTATGACATTTTCCAGACTTTGATTTCACAAACCTGCAAAAATAGAAATGAGAGCTGTTTGGGTTTTTTTTTTGAGTAACTCCAGTGTTCTTGAGTGTTATAGAACGGCTCGCGAAATAAATATTAAAAAAATGTGTTTTTTTTTATTTATTATTACGTAATTAATTAAACTTTTTTTAATCAAAAGTACATTGACTCCAGAGCACTAAACACATCTCTTTTTCCAGTGATAGTCTTTTGGTACATTTACGAATGAAGAAAGCATCTGGAAGTTCTCTTTGAAGTGGTAGCACATGCTCTGGGTACAAGATGAGCCATATGTTTGTTAATTTTGCTCTCACATATCATTATTCAGTTATAAAGTAATGATAGTGCGAATACAGACCGAAATAAAATTGTTTCCAATTAATTACGAGTTCAAATTAACCTAAAAATTATGAGCTGAGCTGATTTAGCCATGTCCGTCTGTCCGTCTGTATAAACACCTAGATCTAGATCTTCCTGTACTAGGCAAGGGGTACAGCTAGCATGCACTTAATGTACATATATACGTAAGTGTATGTGCAAGTGTGAGAGTTTCTTGGCGTGTATATGTTTATGTGTATGCATATGCTGCTGCAAAGGAAAGAACAGGGTCTCCTACTGTCGCTTGCATCCGACTATAGCTTTCCGGGTTTTTTTTTATTTTAAATTATACGCTTTGTAAAATAACCTGACATCCTAGAATTTTTTGAGAAGTTTATAATTTTCAGAACACTTAAATACATAGAAATCAGTTGAAAACATCCAACGAGGAATTTTATTTGCACCCCTATGTTATTTTTGATTAATGGTTAAAAACATCCAAATTTATGATAACGTTATATAAAAACGGAGCTAAAGTTTCTGTGAAAAGGAATTTTATTTGGAGCTCACAGGTTTATTTACAAATGTTTATGCACTGTTTAACACGATAGTCATGGAATGTTATCCAACGCCTGTGTTCGTAAAACATTTATTCATTTCCCTGTAATACAGTTGTTTATTAATCTGTTAATACTATTAGTAAATTTGCGTTTCTCTAGAGGTTTGCTGACTGTGTACTTATCACAATAAGTTGTATTGTGTAAACGAAATAATTGTCACAACTCGACTAAGGCTACAAATAGATAGACGATTTTACACTTGTGTTTATATTTAGATATACAAAATGGAATTACATATATACCCTGTGCTGTGGCTTAAGAAATTATCTCAGTGGAACTTTACTACAATTGAACTGCTAATCACAAAACTAGTTAAATAGCCGTGCTAGCACGGAGGAGCACAGGATGAGAGCTAGGGAGGCCACTATGCTGCCCGCACCATCTGAGGGTCCTCGGATGACAATGCGCCCCTCGTTCTCGGGATAGACGTAGTGACGTGCCTCCAGATACTGATAGAAGGCCAGCTGATCGTTTTTCAGCATGAGCTCCGAGAAGGGTTCGTGCTCCTCGGTCAGGTTGTAGCCATCGCCTCCGTTAAGCAGAAACTCTGACACGACTACCTTGTACAGTGCCGTTTCATTTAGCAGGCTGTAGGCGGGCACTTCACACTCGGCACATCGCACAAGAGCGGAGACAACACGGTGTCCCTCTTCCAAGTCGTAGTTGTACTCCAGGCGCATTCCCGCAAACTGCAGGAAACCACCGCTTGAGTCCGTTCCTCTCACGGATGCCGAATGCTCCAGTGCCTTCAGCAATGTTTTGCCCGAGATGCGTGTGACATAGAGATTATTCTCGAAGGGAAGCACGGTGAGCACATCGCTGCCAGTGATGGAACCATTTACATTCTTATCAATGGAACTGCGTATACCTGCAATAAAGATTTCTCCCATGTGATAAGTTGCTAACTTTCACAGTCTCTCACTTACCTCCACCCTGCATGAGAGCAATCGGTGCATCCGTCCAGTAGGCGCCAGCCTTGTCCTCCAAGACACGTGCGTGCACCATGGAATCGGCAATCAGATTGCCTAGATTGCATTCTCGCATGCGACAGATGCCGCCACCCTCTAGGTTTACCTTGGTGTAGCCCACAATCAGCTGTTCCAGACGCGTAATATTGGCACGATAGACTTCCAGTAACTCCAGAATTTCCTCATCCTGTGCAATCGTTGCATTCAACAGAATTGGCTCTCCGTCGAATTCGATTAAATTTCCCTCCGCATCGAACTATAAAATAGGATGTTAGGGAGGTTCTTTGCAGACAGAGCGGGTTAAATCTCACCTGCACATGCAGTTTTCCTAAATATTTTGTATAAGCATAGGCCTGCACCACTGGCACCTTCTTGCCACTGGCCTGCACCACAGTGGTGGGATAGGGTCCACGTACAGCTTCGGAGCTGGCATCGTCCTTGTCAGCGATGGGCTTGTTTGCATCCAGATAGGTGTGCGAATGTCCACCGATGACAATGTCAACCTCAGGACAGTCCTTGGCTATCTCCTGATCTTTCTGATAGCCCGAATGACCCAGAGCAATGATAATATTGATGCCTCGCGCCTTTAACCTCTCAGCTTCTTCACTGCAATGGCAAAAAATTAATGAAGTATTATTAATGCGATCTTAATAACATTTCACTTACTTGATGGATACAATTTCCTCATGGTATATCACGTCGTTTTGCATAGACAACTCCTTGGTATCCGGTGTGAGGTAACCAATAATGCCGATTTTAGCTCCGTTCACCTCGATAACTGTGGAATTTGACACTTTATTGGTGGCTGCCAAGTCTGGTTCTTTCGATAGATCCAAATTGCAAGCTAATACGGGGAATTCGACGGCCTTGAGGAAGGGAATCAGACCTTCAACATTCTTGTCAAACTCGTGATTGCCAAGGGACTGTAAAGCATAAAGGAAATCGTAAGTAACATATATATATATATAATTAACAAACATAATTTTGCTATAAACATGCACACACACACACTAATATAGTTACAAATTCTGTACGCTACGATGCTTCTTCTTCCTTTGGTGTGCGAGCAGCAAAATTATTCATTTAATAACTTTTGTATTTATTAACCAAACTTAATTTAATTTTCAGGATAGATTACTAAGGAAATAAAGAATATCTATACCCAATTCCAAATTTCTATGTTTAAAATTTTGCTTGTTATATATTTTTAATGATTTGTGGGCGGTGGAGGCGTGGCATTCAAGATTTGAAATAAACTTTATCTACGTATTGCATACACCTACCAATGTTGCAAATTTAGTGTCTCTAGCTTTAATAGTTACCAAAATCGTGGCGTTCATACTGACAGACAGACAGACAGACATGGCTAGATCGACTCAGCTCGTTATTCTAATCAAAAATACACACAGTTTCTGCCAAATTACATACATTTACACAAAGTTATAAACCCTATATTTTTACCCATTTGAAGGGTATAAAAATCATTGTTTTACCATTGAATACCCTCTTTTATAACTCTAGTGCAGGCGATAAGCTGGTGTGTGCGAACTTACCATAGCATCTGGTTGTAGTTTATTGAGAAAAGCGCTGGTAATGTTATCTTTAAAGACCGTAAACCAGGCGGTGCCAGTGTACGTATCACCCGCATTTAGATACAGTACAGGTGTTGCTCCATTCTTGGCTTCATCGCGATGTTTGCGTACTCTAAAACCGTAAAAAGTGATTTCAACATTTTATGCAACTCATTAGACATGGAAGTCACTCACTCGTAGGCAACACGTGCCATTCCGCCGTAGCATTTGTCCGCCTTGGCATCATCCGGGGTGCAAGTGCCGCTGTTCGCATTCGTCTGATCGAATCTCGCATGCATATCATTATTGTGGAGAATTATCAATTCCGTGGCCACAGCCCGGGGCACAACGACAGCCCGGTTGTCCACAGCAGCTTGGAGAACAAGGGGACTTGCTGAGGCCATTAGGAGCGGACCCCATAGCAGGGCAAATGAGATGATAACCAGTTGATAAGTCATACTCGAGCTGGAAAGGTGTTAAGTAAGAGATTTGCTTGATCAGAAGTGAAATAAAATGATAAACAAATATGTGGAAAGAGTAAACGAACTCAGTTTGTGAAGGTCAGCATAACGAGTAATAATTTGGATAATTTCGCTATAATCGTTATCATTAATATCTCTGATTAATACGTGTTTCTGAGTAGAAATTTAATCAAGCCCTTATCGATGCTTCATTAATAAATAATAACTTATCAATAGATACAGCAAATTCTGTTGCAAATCAATATTCGAGTTTATAATAGCTGCTAAATCTTATCGGCCTCGTGTACTTGCGGTCTATACTATGTTCAGGTTTTTTCATTAGATGATTTGTTAGGGTCTGATAGAAACACGTATGTAGATACAGATACAGATGCAGAGCTATTGTTATGCAGCATAATAGATCGCAATTAACTGTTGTTTACCTATAGAGTCGAACAAATGAATGAATGGGCAACACTAGTCAGAGTCTTACTCACTCCAACTAACTAACTCTAAAATTGATCTGCAGTCAAGCATGCATACTAATTGATGGATAATAGTTGTACCTTTGTGTCTGACTAAATTACTAATTGAAAATTGCACGTCATATGCTGATTAGTAGTTTTTGTTTACGGCACTCCACTCGAGTCACAAATCACAATTCGGCAATTCACAGATATTCGCAGAGCTCGTATTTACCTGTACACAATCCGCTAACACACTGGCCCCAAAACGTCGTCGAGCTGCGGCTATAACCAAAATACTCGTACTACTTGTCTCACAGAGTACGAGTGATTACGATACGAATGCGATTACGAGCAGCTCGTGGTTTTGGCTATGCTTGTGGTGGTGATGACTGTGCCTCTTTCAGTGTCGTCGGTTGATACTTCTGCCGGTACGTATAAGGAAGTTAAAGGTCTATTGAGTTTGTGTTAAGCGCCTACAAAGTTGCCTTAGGTTTGGGACAGTCAAAATGCCAAAATCCAGTTATGCAAATGACAAGTTGTATATAAATTTAGATACAAACTTAAAGCTCAGATATATTGTAATAGAGTAGACTTTATAACTATTGGAGTTTAGTGTAAAAGATTTCCACACATTTATTAAGTATATATGCTTAATATATACATTTCTTTTATTTATTATGATTAATGTATAATTAATACCCTACTTACATTTGCCCTAACTTATCGAATGGATATATGTAGATTCTTGGAGTCATAGTCTGTAAATCTGTAGGCAAGTGATATAGCACTCAGCTTTGGTTGCTTGCAAAAGTCTGTCATATTACCTTCTTTCTAATTTAAAATATTTGTATATTGTCTTATCTATAAGATTAATAATATCGCTAGGGGTTAGCTCATTTCATCACACAATTTTAAAGAACTGTTGAGAAGAGTGTCGTAGCAATCAACATATTTAGCAGAAGTCAATACAATATCAATACGATTTTGGTGTTGTATTAGTGGCATATCAAGAGTGACCTAGCAGTCAGCTGTATTATAGCCGTACTAATTTTGATTCATCACAATCCCATTATACATTTTTCTGCTATAAATCTTGAGCAGAGTGTCGTAGCAGGCAGCCTATCCACACAAACCAATCGCCAAGACTTTTCTAGAGCGGCCTGCTCTACTAGAATTTTCTATCCACGGGATTTTTTTTAGGTGCTGGCGACAATAGCGATTTTAATAAGGCTATTGTATTTATTTGTAGATACGCGCCGCAAGACTCTAATTACTATCACTGATTATCTCTTCGTTTTTTCGCAATATATTTTATTTTTTTGACGCAAGTGCTTGTACTTGTACAACACCAGGCCTTATCATCGTGCCAATCTGTAGAGTGCGGTGTCAGTTCATCTGGCCAGCAGACTGATAAAAAATGACAGATCCCTCGAATAATGCTACTATATATGGGCGTGTGTGTCACTTATTTACTAAAATTGACTAAAATGTATATAATGTGAAGCACACACGTGTTAAATGAACAGTTGTTCAAACAGAACGTGATGTTCCCACGCAAATGGCACTAGTACTACTCGTATATAAATACACATACATATATACACACTTATTTATATATTGGTATTTAAGAGGCAATAAGTTGTTTGGCACGAGTAAATTTATTCTCTTTAAACGAATGCAACTCATATGGCAAATATGTGGCCAAAAGTGTCGTGGAACATATGTATGTTAATATGTATTCAAATATCAATAATTTGATACGATAACAGTGGCATGTCTTTCATTTCGCCCACTGTAAATCACAGAAACCGCTGGCATAAAACATCTCGGCACATGTGCTGGCACATTAATCATATCTGCCATGTATGCTACTTACATATATTTAAAACATATATACAAATAAACACTCTACACACTAAATATAAGTGGGACTGTATGTATGTACTGCTGAGCATTTGCTTTCCTCTCGCTTTCCATTCCATTTTCTGCTATTAACTTGTTGCTATCGGGCAGTTTAACACGTGAGTTCAATTTTCTACTTGCGTCCGTGTATTTGCATACGTGTGATTAGTCTGCCTTTAAAAATAATACGTATATCTGTTCAGAGGCGTAGATGTAGAGGGGGACATTTTAAAGTTGCCATTACGAAGTGAAATATTACTATTACTAAGTATTGCTGCTAGTGATATTTTTCGCTTATATCATTCATCTCCATAAGTAGGAATGGGATGCCATAGCATGTCTTATCGTGGGAAAAGAACTATTGTCATATTAAGTACAAATGTTGAATTCCTATACAGCCTAGACTTCCAACAATTTGTAATTGAAGTTATTCCTAATACGGTGATTTTCGTGTTACTTGCTCAACTTATGTATAATTCTCCTTCTCACTTAATATCCTTTGAGAATTTCATTAACTTCATTTGAAGTAAATATAATCTTCCCTTATCCTTGATCTGAGTAATGATAGATTATAGCCTAATATATATATTAATTATGTTATTACTTCTAAGCACTTCAGTTTAGGCTCTTATAATTACTTTACTTTTTAATATTATTATTAATTTTAAGGTTGCAAAAATTGTTACCAATAAACTAAATGAAACGACCGACAAACTCGATAGTCCCACTGTCACTGAACAGAACTCGGGCAGCAGTAGGGACTTAAATAATCCATCTTTATAATTACGTAACATTTGAACGTTCCTCTAAAAGCTATTCACTGGAATTCCAAAATTTGGAGAATTACATTTTGCAGAGTTTACTAAGATTTTCCAATGACGTGCTCTCGTTATCGCAACTTTTAATTGATTTTCAATAAAAGAGCTCATTAAAATCTTTTTTTTAAAGCAGAAAAATTTTATTTTTGCTAAAATAAGATTGTTCAAATACGATTGCATTTTTTTTAGTGCTTGGATATTTTTGTTTATGCAATTGAAAAATATAAAATGTAATTGAATACAATCGTTATTATGTGTACATATGTATGTCAAAAGAATAAGTCGAACTCCATTCAGTTATAACAACTATATAATTTGTATTTCTTAATTTACCTTAAATTACATTAAATAAATTAAAAAAAGTAGGGAAAGCTACAGTCGGACGCAAAGCTACAGTCGGACGCAACCGACAGTAGGTGACCCTGTACTTTGATTTGCCCTGGGAGTCTATAATAGCAGCAGCATATATGAACATACTCACATACACATACACATGCACTTATACACACACACACATACACTTATACATATAAATATACACGCAAATACAAACAATAACCAATACTCATACAGAAATTCAAACTCACAATCAAAAATCACGCATACGCCCTAGTAGCCGCGTACACTATGGCTTCCCCCCTCCCCTACCCAAATGCCTGGTACTGAAAATTGTTTGTCTAATATCTCCGGTGTTTCTTATCCGATTGGGCTGCAACTCGCACCAAACATGCAAAGCATCTAAAGCTTTAATCGTGCAGATCGTGAATCCAGTGACTCTAAAAGTGTATATACTAAGGATGAGATATCAAATTAAAAACATAAACTTGGCCTGCCTATGTAATACACGAACCAAACAAAAAAAAAATTAAGTCTCTAGCTCTAATAGTTTCCGAGATCTCGGTGTTCATACAGACGGACAGACGGACATGGCTATATCGACTCAGCTCGTCGTCCTGATCAAGAATATATATACTTTATGGGGTCTGCCACACCTCCTTCTGCCTGTTACACACAAATGTCATTTGCACAAACCTAATAGACCCTTTGTACTTTTTTAAAGTACAGGGTCTAATAAAATGGTTTTATGTTTTAGAACTAACCACTTGGTAACAATTTCAACTTTCCACTATTTTAATTCGCATTTTGCAAAGTCAACAGCATGACAGCATTAAAAAAGTGTTGCAGCCTTTTGGGCTGATCTTGGAATGCAATTTCAGGCATGGCGGAAAGTATGCAACACATTTTAGCAACTCAACATAATGAAATTCATATTAAAATGTAAATTTTACCATATCAATAATATAATTGGTATCGTTAAACAAAATCACTTAAGAACAAAAAAAAATTTGTTTTTATCATAAAAGAAAACATTAATTACGTGTGACTTGAAACTCTTGATCAATATAGTACTTGACGAGGAATTTCGCAAAGTCCATAGTGTGCACTTGGGCTATGCGTTGGTAGCACTACATCTGTCAGTCAGCCTTTTATCAGGACAAAAATATTTATATACATATAACATAGATTTAATAAAGGCAGTTTATAGTAAATAATACTCCAATTTTACGATTTTACAATTGCGGAGAACAACTCATAATACCGATTGCAGATGCAGAGGAATTTCAAAAAATTATGCCGAAAATTTAATACGTTGAGTTCATCTAAAACACTTTCAAGTTCTAGAGCAATTTCTCACCCTGGGACACGGTAGCATCAAGTAAAATTGGTGAGCCATTGAATTCCAATAATTTGCCATCCCTGTCAAACTGTGGAGCAAATGAAATAATACTAATACTATTGGATATCTCTAGTAGTGGGACATAACCGACAGACTGTTTAGACCCTGTACTTTAAAAAAGTACAAAAGGGTCTATTAAGATTGTGCAACTCAGAAATGTATGTAACTCGCTGAAGGAGGCGTGGCAGTATATATATTCTTGATCAGGATGACGAGCTGAGTCGATATAGCCATGTCCGTTTGTCTGTCCGATCTCTGAACACCTAGATCTCGTAAACTGTAACAGCTAGATACATCATATTTGACTGTAGAATGCCCCTATAGTGCAAGCAGATCAAGTTTGTGTTAGATTTTTTATAAGTCTGTATGAGTCAACGTTCGCCAATTGAATAAGCCAAACACAAAACAGCTGTTGTGCGAAAGCTTTTAGCTGACATGAGCTTTTTGTTGTGAAACTCTTTGTATTTCATTAAAATGCTGAAAGCTTTTTGCCAAAGCTTACTTGCTGAACAACAGCTGGTCTGAAACTAGTTTGGTTTGGCTAAGTCAGAGCACAACATTGAAAATATAATCATGAGTGTTGTTGAAGAAGAAACATGTAAGTTGTAAATCTACATTACAACTGTTTATATTATTGTACGATGTGCAAATACTTACAGCCCTAAACACGACAACTAAAGTATTAGCCATAGCAGATCCAGAAGATGATAGAGAAGAGACCCCTATAAAACTCTCCGCTCATTTCGAACGCCTTAACTTCCCTGCAGATTTCCAAAAGTATTTGGCACTACTTCTAGTAGGAACCCGCACTTCTATAGATGTTGTTAACAATTGGGATTTGGTAGATCATTTTGGAGCTGAAAGCTTCAAGAAAGATAATGAACCCAGACGCTATCGCTTCCACTGCGCTGTGGGTCGTCATTTCCCCAATGGTGTTATAATAAGTGGACCTACATTCAATGCCAGATCAGTCATGGATCGAGTAAGAGAACGACTCAAAGATGAAAATTGGATATCACATAATGTCATCGAAACGCCGTTGAAAACTAAAGTGGGTGGTGGTGGGCGGTGGTATGGCACAGACCAGTATATACAGCAAGTAGTGTCTGAAGCTCTTGGTGCGGAAAGGACTAGAATGTTTCAAT